>PITA01004087.1:102676-128746 GCA_004023965.1 Spilogale gracilis
AAAAAACAAAACAAAACAAAAAAAAAAACAAAACACGATGTCAAAAATACAATTGGAAAGAATTTCAAGATGGTGGGTACCTGGGTGGCTCAGTAGTTGGGTGACTGCCTTCAGCTCAGGGCATGATCCCAGAGTCCCAGGATCAAGTCCCACATTGGGCTCTCTGCTCAACGGGGAGTCTGATTCTCCCTCTGCCCCATCCCCTACTTATGCTCTCTCTCTCTCAAAATAAATAAATAAAATGTTAAAAAAAAAAAAGAATTTCAAGATGGCAACTGCAGAACATGAAACCCCAAAAGCAGTATTCTCCTGGGGATAGGTAGGGTTCTTGTTGCATGCCCTTGAAAACAGCTTGGAAAATATGCAACCTCTCAAACCATAAATAAACCCACTAATATGGGGATACCTCCCAAGCTCCCCAAGCTATTTGACTTCCTACTTCCAATGTTCAGATGGCTTCCATGGTCTCCTTGGAAGTCATGAAAATGTCCTTCTGTTGTCACTGATGCCGTTCTCCACTCTGCAACCTCTAGTGGTGCTAACAGAGCTAATCTTTGCTGCTGTTGCTGCTGCCCTCACCAAGACAAGTAAGGGCTCTCTCCCCGTAGGTCTTTATATGTCACTTACTATGTTCTAGAAAGTGTGGTCTAGTTCCTTCCATTTCTCCCATACCCTGTGTTGAAGAATTTGGGAAGGTCTATTAGAACTAATGTGACCATATATGATCCATACTTGACACGAAAGAGGTTAAATTTAATAACCACATCAGAACAATAGGAGTAAGTGGGACTGTCTCAGGCTAATTAGAACATATATTCATCCCACTTGGGACTGAATAGGAAGACATTTGATTGGTCCTATACGGTATAACACACTGAAGAATTCAAATACTGCCACCACCTCAAACCAGTTTCTTAAGCATCTGAATTTTTTCCTTCCTTAGGGCAGCTTCCCAGCACTTCCAAGGGAAAGACCAGCCTTCCCCTACTCTACCACTATTTCCAATCAAAGTACTAATCTTATTGTCTGTGAACCTAAATGACAGTTGCAAAATTCCCTATTCTATGCCAGGAAGCCTAAAGGGTCTTTATTCAAATTGGACTCCTAGAGAGCTGTCTAGGGATTCCCAGATTTGGAGTGGGAGTGGGATGGTAATGAAGGTGTCTCTTGTATCCTTGCTGTGTCTGTCAATGGACTGATTTTTTCCCCTCTACTTTCCAATTGCTGTTGGGAAGCCTCAAACAACAACCCTCACACCTCCATGTTTGCTGATGCTCTTTCAAAGGTGCCAGAGGACTGAGAGCTGAGAAATCTTAATTGGCCTTAAATAGCATATTTCAGAGTTAAGAAGTGATTTTATTAATGATTTCATTAGAAAGGTAGAGCTCACTATTGCTTAACCTTTGCTGTAAAGGTAAATGCTTAGTCCAAACTATTCTTTTAAGAGGGTGATATCATTCTTACCCTTTCTGAAGTGACTATCAATAAAGAGAGATTTCCTTTATACTGATATGCCCCCCCCTTTTTTTTCTCAGATTCTACCCCTCTTCCCACCATGGGAATGTGGTCACAGAATATCAGCTCATTGGGTTTCCAATTTGATATCTGAAATGATTTTTATCCACATATTATTTATTATTTCTCTTGAACAAGAACTACTTCTTTGAAGAGTTCTATTTATGCCATGAAATACAAGTATAACCTTTTTGGTTCCTTCTGAAACAAAGAAACTTCAAGGGAATATAACTTCAGTAGTGTCAGCCCTAACCACTTGGGACATTTATGCTTCATAAAGGTGGGAATCCTCCAAATCTTCCCTTATAATAGGATAATAATGGAAAGTTTAATCTTAAACTCTCCAATTTTCTTTCTTTATTTAGTGATTTTGTTTGAAAGTTTACCATTCAAGCAATCACCTTTCTCTTCTTTCCCAGCCTCCCCAGTTTCTCTTCTTTCCTCCTTAAAAAAAAAAATTATTTATTTGACTGAGAGAAACACAGAGAGGGAACACAAGTAGGGGTTGTGAGAGAGGGAGAAGCAGGCTTCCCACTGATCAGGGAGCCT
Organism: Spilogale gracilis; assembly: GCA_004023965.1. Taxonomy (NCBI): domain Eukaryota; kingdom Metazoa; phylum Chordata; class Mammalia; order Carnivora; family Mephitidae; genus Spilogale; species Spilogale gracilis. The sequence continues at coordinate 104,741 of PITA01004087.1, forward strand.
GATGCAGGGCTCGATCCTAGGCCTCTGGGATCATGACTTGAGCCAAAGGCAGACGCTTAATGACTAAGCCACCCAGGCGCCCCTTTTCCCCTCTTTTCAACTGGACTAGGATCTATGAAGTGAAAGCGAAGTTTTCTGATCAATTATTTTTTGAGAGTCCTGTGGCATCTTGATCTAGCTCGCCAATATTATAATCACCATAAATTTATTAAATAAAAATATATGGTTGCACAAGTATTATGGGCTGAATTCAAAATTCATAGGTTGAAATCATAATCCCTAGTACCTCAGAATGTAACTGTATTTGGATATAGCACCTTTAATCAAGTTAAAATTTGATCCTTTAGGGTGGGTCCTAATCCCATATGAATTAATATCTTTATATAAAGAGGAGAATATGAAAAAAATAAAGAAGAGATTATAGAAGTTCACATGAAGAGGAGGAGAGAATGAACATCTCAAGGAGACGGGCCTCAGAAGACAATGACCCTGCCAACACCTTGATCTTAGACTTCTAGGCTCCAGAATCATGGAAAAATAATTATGTTTAAGCCATCACTGTGTAATAGTTTTTCATGTAGTCCTAGCAAATCAATAAAATAAATTTATCTTATGCTAATTTATCACTTTTTAATTCTTTTTGTTTTTTAAAATCAACTTTATTGAAGAATAATCTATATTTTATTAAATGTGTCTTATTATAAGTGTGTGATTTGATAAATTTTGACAAATGTAAACACCCATGCAAACATACCACAATCAAAATGCAAAATATTTCCTGCAGCCCAAAAAGTTCTTTCATGCCCCTCTGCAATTAATCCTTACTCCCCAGATAAAAGCAAAAACTGATTTGCTGTTACAATAGATTAATTATGCCTATTCTCTAACTGCACATGAATAAACTCTGACAATATGAACTTCTTTGTGTCTGGTTTCTTTCACTTAGCATAAAGAGTTTTTTTTGTTTTTTTGGGTTTTTTTTTTTTTTTTTAAGATTTTATTTATTTGACAGGGAGAAACACAGCTAGAGAGGGAACACAAGCAGGGGGAGTGAGAGAGCGAGAAGCAGGCTTCCCGCCAAGCAGGGAGCCCGATGTGAGACTCGATCCCAGGTCTCCCTGATCATGACCTGAGCCGAAGGCAGTCACTCAACCAACTGAGCCACCCAGGCACCCCTAAAGTTTTTTTTTTTTAAAGATTTGTTTATTTATTTGAGAGGGGAAGAGAGAGAGGGTGGGATGGGGGGACAGAGGAAGAGGGAACCCTAAAACAAACTCCCCATTATGTGCAGATTCTGATGTGGAGCTTGGTCACAGGACTCTGAGATCATAACCAGAGCCCAAATCAAGTTTTGGCTGCTTAACCAACTGAACCACCCAGGTGCTCCACTTAGCATAATGTTTTTGAGATTCATGCATGCTATTGCATATATCAATAGTTTGTTCCTTTTTTAAGATTTATTTATTTTAGAGAGACAAGGAGAGAGTAAGCAGGAGGGGTAGAAAGAGAAGGAGAGAGAATCTTAAGCAGACTCTGCGCTGAGTGCAGAGCCCATTGCTGGGTTCTATCTCACAACCCTGAGATCACAACTGGAGCTGAAACTAAGAGTCGGCTGTTAAACTGATTGTGCCACCCAGGTACCCACCCTCTTTTTTAAAATTTTATTTTTAAATATTCTGTACATCCAATGTGGAGCTCAAATTCAAGAGTCACATGCTCTACTGACTGAGCCTGTCAGGGGCCCCAAATGGTATGTTCTTTTTTATTGTTGATTTGTACTTCATTGTATGTATAACCACAATTTTCTTATTCATTCACCTATTGATGGAAATTTGGGTTATTTCCATTTATGAGTTTTTATGAGTAAAATCAGGTATGAACATTTGTGTACAAGTCTTTGTATGGATATTGATTTTTATTTCTCTTAAGTAAATACCTAGGAGTAGAATTATTGTACTGTATGTTAAGTGTATGCTTAATTTGTTGAGAGAAAGAAAGAGGAAGAAGAAGGGAGGAAGGAAGGAAGAGAGGGAGGGAGGGAGGGGAGAAAGGTCTGTTAAACTTGTTATTCAAATTTTTTTACTTTTCCACAGATTTCAGTTTTTTAAATCACAAATTTACCATTTTACTTTCCTACCTACAATGAATGAGAGTTCCATTTGTTCTATATCCTTGTCAACCATGGTATTGTCAGTTTTTAAAAATTTCCCCCATTCTAGCGAGTGTGTAGTGGTCTTGTATTGTAATTTTAATTTTGATTTTCCCAGATAACTAATGATGTTGAGCATCTCTTCACAGGCTTACTGAATACTTCTATATCTTCTTTGGAGACATATCTGATCAAATTGTTCATTTTAATTGAGTTAACATTGAATTGTAAGTATTCTTTTATATATCTTGGATATAAGTCTCTTGTCTGATATATGTATTGAGTTTTTTTCCCCCTCCATTTATGGACTGTATTTTCATTTGGTTGATTGTGTCTTTTGGTGACATATTTAGCTTTAATGATGTCCATATTTAGCAACTTTGCCTTTCAATTATTACTGATTTTTGTGCTCAAGAAAATCCCAAAGTTGCAAAAATACTCTGTGTTTTCTTCTAAAAGTTTTGTGGTTTTAGTTTTTATATTTAAGTATGTGATTAGCTTTAAGGTGTGTGTGTGTATATGGTGTGAGGTAAGGGTCAGGGTTCTTTTTGTGTGTTCATGTGGCTATTCAATTGTTTTAGCAGTTTAGTCATAAAGTTTATTCTTCCCCCAGTGAATTACCTTGACATCTTTGTCAATAATTTATTGACCATATTTATAATTTCTGGATACTCTATTGTTCCATTGAGTCTATATGTCTATCTATATGTCAATACCACATCATATTAATTACAGTAGCTTTATAGTTTGATTTAAGATCAAACTATCTTTTATTTTAAATTTGTTTTGACTACCCTATGTCCTTTATATTTCCGTATACATTTTTGAATACCTTATCAATTTCCCAAAAATCAGCTAGAATTTTGATTCAGATTGTGTTAAATATATGGGTCAATTTGGGGAGAATGGGCATTTTAACAATAATGGGTTTCTCATGCATGAACATATGTTTTCTCTCCATTTATTGAGGTCTTTAATCTCTCAACAGTGTACCATAAAGTTTTGCACATATTTTAATTTGTCTCTAAGTAGTTAATATGTATTGATGCTCTTATAAATGAAATTTTAAAATTTTTATTTCATAATTATTTATTGATAGTACATAGAATTATAATTGACCTCTATATATTGATACTGTTTCCTGAGGATTTGTTAAAAACCTTATTAGTTTTAGTAGCTTATTAATGACTCTTAGAGTTTTCTAGGCACACAATTATATCATCTGCAAATATAGTTTTACTACTTCCTTTCCAATAATATGGCCTTATTTCCTTTTATTGCCTTACTGCACATACTAGTTTCCAGCCCAATGTTGAACAGAAATAGTGAGAACAGACATCTTTACTTTGTTTCTTTTCTTTTTTTTTTTTTTAAGATTTTATTTATTTATTTTACAGAGAGAAACACAGCGAGAGAGGGAACACAAGCAGGAGGAGTGAGAGAGGGAGAAGCAGGCTTCCCGCAGAGCAGGGAGCCTGATGTGGGACTCGATCCCAAGTCTCCGGGATCATGACCTGAGCCGAAGGCAGTCGCTTAACTAACTGAGCCACCCAGGTTCCCCTTTGTTTCTATTCTGAGTGTAAAAGCATTCACTGTTTTGACATTAACTTTGATGTTAGCCTAGGGTTTTCCACAGATGACTTTTATCAAATTGAAGAAATTCCTATCGATTCCTAGTTTGTTTATCACTTTTATCATGGATAAGTGTTGAATTTTGCCAAAAACTAAAAAAAAAAAAAAAAATCTATTAGAATCATCACATTTTTTCCCTTTTAGTTTGTTATTGTGGTGAATAAAATTGATTGATCTTCAAATGTTAAACCAAACTTAATTTTTCAAGATAAACTCAGCTCTTATTGGTAATTTTAGATCACCCTTATGCTGCCCCATCAGACAACCAACAATAGTGGTTGGAGCCTCTTCGTCAGAAGTCTGAGCACCATTTCTGTGGGAGTCTTTCCTCTGAGACCCTGAAATAGTCCTTTCACAGAGGACCAACTATTCAAGGTCAAATCTCTGGGTAACTAATTTCTGGTAATTCCATCTTCTCCTTTTCATCTCCTAGTTCCATGGTTCATAAAATCATGGTTTCTCAGAGTTGGATATAGCTTAGAGATCATTTAGTATAAACTTCCAGCCAATGCATTAATCCTTGCTACAGAAATAGTCCTCCACCATAGGCTTGAAATCACCTGGGCAAGGAACTCAGTATCTCTTATTTTCTCAAATACAAAGAAATTAAGAAAATCAAGTAGATTAAGAAGAGTTGCTCTTATAATTGGAGCTTAGCTTTCCTGAGCAATGCCAAAAGTCCACAATCTATAGTTAAATCTGTTTCAATGTTTGTGTTTTTGTTTCTTCTTTTAGCTGGGTTCTGCAAACTCCCATGAACATACTTTCAGGATTCCCTGAGTTATTTATGGAAAATTTTTTAAAATTATAAATTTTCTATAGTACTCTAAAAAATGTTATATAGGTATATATTCTGACTAATTTCCATGACCACAGAGTACTCATAATAGTGTAATACCACATAATTTCAATGTCCATGTTTATTTTGTGTATATATATCAGCAACTCATTATATATATGACCTTGGACAAATTATGGTATCTTTCTGAGCCTCAGTTTCATCACATTTAAGATGGAGATAAAGTAACTCATTCATAGAATTGTCATGAACATTACATAAATTAATATAGTAGAACAATGCTTAGCACATGTCAAGTTCTGTATAAATGTTTGGTAGTATCATTAGATAGTACTAGCTTAATTATTGCCAATTAACAGAAGCAAGCAGAATTAATGTGTACCTTAATCACTATGTTAGAAATGGAGAATGAACAACATCACAGCATGTTGCACAAAGGATTCATAATACTTATAATAGATAAATTCATAAGATAATTAAGTAATTATGTGACACATAGTACCATAAACATACTCCACAACACAGAGAGAGGAAATTTAGTTTCAACAAATACTATAATTTGTCATATTAGAGTTCATTTAAATTTCACTACTTTTATGGTTTGCTTATAGTTAATTTTAAATTAGTCTTCTATTTATATAGGGTAAGAACCAGAAACATGGAGTTTACATTTAGTTTCATGTTGTACATACTTAAATAACATGCTACTGAAAATAATTTATCAATACTGGAAGCCCATGAGATAATTTTTCCCTTTAAGTTGGGTGTATTCATTACTCAAACTTGAGAAGTACTAATATAACCCAGCCAGTTATTTCCCTAATGAAGCATTGTCCCTAGTGGTAGCTGATAGCTGGCAAGTCACAAGACAACAAGCTTCCTGTGGCGCCTGGGTGGCTCAGTTAGTTGGGCGACTGCTTTTGGCTCAGGTCATGATCCTGGAGACCCGGGATCAAGCCCCACATCGGGCTCCCTGCTTGGCAGGAAGCCTGCTTCTCCCTCTCTCAGTCCCTCTGCTTGTGTTCCCTCTCTAGCTGTGTTTCACTCTGTCAAATAAATAAATAAAACATTAAAAAAAAAAAAGACAACAAGCTTCCATTGAAGCTCGTGAATCAGAGGGTTTCAATCACCAGATTTAGTATTTAAGATATGAAATTGGGAGAAGATACTTTTAGAAGAGACTAAGTACCTGTGATGGAAGAAAAATGAAGGCTAAGAGTAGATAAGCTGATACAGAACCTACAAATGTTTGAGTTCAATTAAGTGCCAGGCACCACTGTCATAACAATTCTGTGAATTGATGGCCTTATTCTCCACTTTTCAAATGAGGAGAGTGAGGTTCAGGGAAGTTAATAACTTGCCTACAGTCACAGAGCTAGAAAGTAGAGAGCCAGGGCTCCCACCTAGCTGCCTGGCTTCAAAACTGATCATTTTGCACCATAGCTTTGTCCTTGAAATCCACCAGCAAGCTCTGAGATGAAGACCCATGACCAGGACTGCTGTCTGAAATTCCAGAATGCAAGCTATTTTTTTTTAGAATCGCAAAACCAGGAGGGCCTCTTTTACTACTCCTTGGCTTCTGACCCACAGAGAAAAGGTTGGTTACTGTGATGGTTAATGTTTGTGGCAACTTGACCTGGCTATGGAATGCCCAGATGGAGAATGTGACTATAACAAAAAGGCAGAAGTAGGTTGAATTGACTCTTTTCTATTTGAGCTGGGACATCCATCTTCTCCTACCTCCAGTGATCGTGGTTCTCAGTCCTTAATATCCAGACAGGAATTACATCCTCTCAGGCTTTCAGGCTTTCTAACTACACTACTTGCTTTCCTACGTCTCTAGCTTGCAAAATTGTATGAGCCTCCATAATTGTGTGAGCCAATACCTCATTATAATAAGTCTCTTCCTAGAAATATATAAATATATATCTTATTAGGTCTGTTTCTCTGGAGAACCCTGACTAAAAGAGTTAGTGGCAGAGGCAGCTGAGGGCTGGCTCTCAGCATCTGGGCAGTTCTAGCTATAGCTGATATTGGGGAACAGTCCTACCAGAAGCTTCTTTCTTCCTTAACACATTTATGTTAAGGAAGAACCACTGGCCACTTATTTTCACAAGTGGGTTCATGACCTCAAATAGTTATATATTCAAATATTCCTGGGAAAAAATGTGCTTTCCCTTCCTCAGTTTAATGTCATTTTCTGCTAAGGAAGTAGTGGTGTCCCTGTCTTACTGCTGGGAGAACCCTCTTCTCCCAGAATAGCATGGATGCTGAAAAGAAGACACAAAGACCAATGACCTGCTCTCCTTCTACTCATGATTTTGCATTTTTCTTGTTTTTCACCACTAGAAAGCAACATGCTAAGCTTCATCCTCAAATATTAACATGGCAATTTAGAGTTGAAACATACCCAGGTCCTCTGTTTTCAGAAGGCCCAGTCCCCAGATACAGAGAAGATGTCTGTGAAAATATTGTGGCTCCTGGCTTCCCTTGCTTCTTCAATGTTCTCTAGGGGCTCCTAGACCCTGGAGAACCTTGTTCCACCAAATCTAGGCTCCTCCATCTTCCTCTGCTATGCAGGGTGAGAGACATTTGACATTTCTCCACTGGCTTCACCGTATGGTTAAGGTCAGATGTGGTTTTTGTGGAATGCTATTACTATAAGTATTTTTAAATTATTAATAGTTTAGAAAAACTCATCTTTCAGCTTTACAACTCATTTTAGGTCACATCATGTAAATTCTTAGAACCGTCAAATTCAGGGTGTCTGGGTGGCTCAGTCATTTAAGCATCTGCCTTCAGCTCAGGTCATGATCCCGGAGACCCGGGATCGAGCCCCACATCAGGCTCCCTGCTCAGTGGGAATCCTGCTTCTCCCTCTCCCACTCCCTCTGCTTGTGTTCCCTCTCTCACTGTGTCTGTCTCTCTCAAATAAATAAATAAAATCTTTAAAAAATTGTCAAATTTACAAAAACCTTATCAAGCTATTAGATTTAGAAGGAGTTTCCACATACCAGGTTCTGGCTCCATACATTCCAAACATTATTTGTCCTCCACTCTCCATATACTTCTGGTGCTGAGCCACAGAAAACATTCATATCATCATATGACCTCTGGCCTTGCACCTTTAAGTCATGACATGAAATGAGTTAGCACAGAAGGCAATGGGATTATTTCTGGAAGCTACATCAACATCAGTATGGCTAATCATAGTGCATAGAGAAATGGCCTTAATCCACATGAGTATGTACCACCAACCTCAAATTCATTGCATCCCCAATTCAATTTCCCTTAGGGTGTGCAAGATGCCTCTGGCCATGCCAACACCACTGGATGTGCAGGTGAGTGCGAGAGAAGGGACATTGAAGGGAAGGGGACAGTCTTAACTAAGTACAGTACAGTATGACATATATTGCAAATATTTCAAAACATGTGACCATATCAAGGCATTACTAGATTTTCCCCCAGAGACTTGGAAGGGACTGATGCAGATGAGCCTTGAAACTCAAGTTTTGGTAGCTTCTCAATCTGTCTCAGCCTTATATTATGGGTGGATGAACTTGTTACTCTTCACAGTCTATTTTTCTTTAGTGTTCATAGTGTCTTTAAAGTTACTTTATTTATTGGGGCTCCTGGTTGACTCAGTCACTGAGCGTCCTCCTTCGGCTCAGGTCATGATCCCAGGGTCCCAGGATCAATTCCCGCATCGGGCTCCCTGTGAGGTGAGAAGCACGTTTCTCCCTCTCTCACACCCCTTGTTTATGTTCCCTCTCTAGCTGTGTTTCTTTCTGTCAAATAAATAAAATCTTTAAAAAGAAAAGGTAAAGTTACTTTATTTCTTTACTAGATGGCCTTTCTAGATTGCTACGATAGATCATTAGCCATTTATTTATTATTTAAATAATTAATCCTTATTCCTCTTTACCCTAATGCCCATTACAGAGAGCTGTCTAAGAGAAACAGTGATTTGATGGGTCTTGCGCTTGTGCCTTTCAATATGGGACTTAAACTAAGGTTTGTTTTCTCTGACTACATCTGGCATCTTAATATTTTTGGTTTATCTTTTCTGGTTAGTCAATAACTTAGACCTCACTTACTTTGTTTTCAGCTACTCAGCAAGGTAACTGCCCATCTCTTTGAAGTGTCCCCTCAGGCCCCCCAAAATGAGTTTCACATATAACACGTCACCTGTGTAAGATTCATAATCCCAAGTACAGTCTCCAAATCTGGAGAAAATTTGGTCAGCTGTTGTCATGTGATCTGTTTACAAACAGACTGAAACACACTTTATTTGTATGGTTTCATGTTCTACAACATTCCCTAAAGGATTTAAGGTACTTTTTTATTATATACTTTTTTATGTTCTTCCAAAACAAACAAACAGACAAAAAAGCCAAAAATAAAACAAAAACAAAACACTAAAGCAAAATAAAAAACTGAGAGGAAAAGAAAACTTGGTACAGAATGGTTGGAGATGAAACTTCAACAAGCACAAGTGCAAGCATGATGACCACATCTGGACTATGAAATCAACTCTGAGTTTCTTTGTGACAAAAACAAAAAGGGAAACCTGATTAGTTATGAGATGTACACTGTTCAACAGATCAAATCATCACTATTTTTCAGAGGCTCAGCTTTTCCTGGCTCTGAAAGGAGGCTCAGGATATATCTTATTTATTTTTTAAACTCCCAGAGGAGTACCTGGTACTTAGTAGACACTCATTAAATAATTTTTGGAAAAGTGAATAAATGGCTGAATGAAATTAATGTTTTCTTTCTCTAATAAGTAAGTTAAAAATTATTTAAAGGCCCAATTTGTGCCTCTTTCATTTATATGTCCCCCAGAATACTTTCATTTATTTACTCAACAAAAATTTATTGAGGACCTGTTATATGCTAGGCATTGTTCCAAGCTCTAGGAATATGGTAGTGAACAAAACATTCTAATGAAGAAACAAATAACAAAATAATTTTTATATATGTATATATTTTTATTTAAATTTATATAGTATATTATTGATCCATAATAGTGAGCACATGTCTGAATTTTGTATGAATTCCAAAAGGAGTCCCATCGACCAGAAAACCCTACAGAGTCTTCCAAACACAAGGCCTCACAATAGTAATGTAACAACTGGGTTGTGGAATGGCTTCACTGGAGGCCTTAGAATGGTTCCCAGACTGTGTGTCCCCCAGTAATGTCTGGGTTGTCTTTTGAAAATTCTAAATCAGAAGGTTCTGGGGTGGGACACTTGGAAACCAAAGCTCTCTTGGGAAAACTTGTCCCTTTCAAATTAAGTAGTGAGATCCCAGGATCTTCTTGTGGCCCATTTATAACTCTGAGCCATTCTGTTTCCTACTAAGGGAACTCCCAGGAGAGGGCCACCACACCCAGCCAAATACCGGTGGTTCAAACACGGTCATGGCCCCCGAAGAATGTTCCTCTCCTCTCCTTTGGCACTCCTTCTGCATACAGGGACTGTTCCAGCATCCCCTTTATCTGTGGCGCCAAGAAGACTAACAGTCCCCTGACAACAGGGGCTGGTAGGGCATGCACTGGAGGCTGCCTGACGGCCAGGGCCCATTAACCTCCTCTTCCAGCTCATTGTTTTACAAGTGGTCATCGCCACTTCGCCGCCCAGTCAGAAGCCAGTAGCAGCTTTATAGCCTACTTACAGAAAATGGCTCAGCACTTAGGCATTTTCTGGTGCCCCAGGGTTCAAAGTGAAATTAATTTCCATTACCTCCCACTATAAATCACCTCACCCAACACATGTATGAAATTCCATTCAAGAGACTCAAGTCATTCTGGAGCTCTACAGAAATGCATACACACTTCAGCTTGCACTTAGTTAATTTCTCTGCTTGGGATAGAGCTGATGGGGCCCTGCAAAACAATTAGGTTCCAAGAGAGCCAATGGAATGCAAAGCAGCCCTGTAACATCCAGACAGGAAACCAGGCCAATGATCCTAGCTATATGTAGAAGAAAAGGGGGAGTTCTTTTTCTCTTGCAACCCTTTTTGGTGGTCCCTTTCTCTCCCTTCATGGCTTTCTTATCCCTGGCATAGATAAACAGAATTTGATAGAGTAATAGGGACAGTAGTGTCTCCCTCTGTTTGACATCATAATCTGGGTCTGGTTGGAAACATTTTGAGGCTGTCTGGGATGATGTGTGTGGTTAGTCATTCTGGTTACCAATCTTTTTATTAAAAAAAAAACACTGAATAATAATGATTGTGGCATACAACTAGATAACAAAGAAACTAAAGAACAAAATGTAGCATCAGTAAGATCCATGGATGTTCTAAGAATGGTGAGCATGACTCACACTTGGTGCATCAACTCTAAGGAATTTAAGCCAGTGAGGCAAAGGGAGAGGGAAAGAGAAAGGCCCAGAATCTTTGAGCTGGGAGGGATCTTACAGAGCACTGAGTTCAACCCCCATAGGTTAGAGATGCGGATAGAGGGTGTCTGGGTGCCTCAGTGGGTTAAGGCTCTGCCTTCAGCTCAGGTCATGATCTCAGGGTCCTGGGATCAAGGCCTGCCTCAGGCTCTCTGCTCAGTGGGGAGCCTGCTTCCCCCTCTCTCTCTGCTTGCCTCTCTGCCTACTTGTGATCTCTCTCTGTCAAATAAATAAATAAAATCTTTAAAAAAAAAAGAGAGATGGGGATAGAAAGAAACAGTTACTACTACTACTACTACTACTACTACTATTACTACTACTACTACTGTTTATAGTACTAACCACCCCTTTGCCTTCAAAGCACTAATTTCTAACATTTATACCAATTAAACCTTATAGGAACCCAAGAGCTAGGTTTCCTTCTTTTTTTTTTTTTTGAGAACAGTTTTATATTTATAGAAAAATTGAGAAGATAGCACAGAGTTTCCACATACTCCATACTCTGTTGTCCTTCACATTTTACATTAGTATGGTAGCTTTGTTATAATAAATACAAATATTGCTACATTGCTATCAATTAAAGTCCATTTTTTATTCAGATTTCAATTTTGAGTAGTTTTGATTAGGTATATTTTAGGATGCCCCATCTGTTGAAATTTATTTAATCTTTTTTCTCATGACTATAGACTAGGTTTATAGTTTTTTGGGAGATGAGATGGATGTTCTTACCCTGATTTGGAAATGAGAAAACAAAGACTCAGTGGAATAAAGGGAATGACCCTGAGCCACGTCACCAAGAAGTAATGGAGTCTTGTTTGTAACCCAGGTCTTTCTCATTTTAAAGATCAAGTTCTTAACCACCATATTACTTCCCCATAACCCAGTGAGTTGGAAGTCCAACTGAGACTTAATTCTGAAGTCCAAATTATTTTTCTTTTTCAACATTTCCTTGGAAATTCGGGGTCTTTACTGGTTCCATACAAATTTTAGATTTGTTTCAGCACTTTGAGAAATACCAATAGTATTTTGATTGGGATGGCATTGAAAGTACAGATTGCTTGGGGCAGCACAGACATTTTAACAATGTTTATTCTTCTGATCCATGAGCATAGAATGTTTTTCCATCTTTCTGTGTCTTCTTTGATTTCTTTCATGAGTGTTCTGTAGTTCATAGAGTATAGATCTTTTACCTCTTTGTTTAGGTTTATTCCAAGGTATCTTTTGATGATATTATAAATGGAATCAGTTCTCTAATTTCTCTTTCTACCATTTCATTGTTAGTGTATAAGAAAAAACTGATTTCTGTGCATTGATTTTGTATCCTGCCACATTACTGAACTGCTGTATCAATTCTAGTAATTTGGGGGTGGAGTCTTCTGGGTTTTCCACATAAAGTATCATGTCATCTGTGAAGAGAGAGAGCTTGATTTCTTTTGCCAATTTAAATACATTTTATTTCTTTTTGTTGTCTGATTGCTGTTACTAGAACTTCTAATACTATATTGAACAATAGTGGAAAGAGTGGACATCCTCATCATGTTTCAGGTCTTAAGGAAAAGGCTCTCAGATTTTCCATATTGAGAATGATATTTGTTGTGGATTTTTCTTAGATGGCTTTTATGATATTGAGGTATGTACCCTCTATCCCTACACTGTGAAGAGTTTTGATCAAGAAAGGATGCTATACTTTGTCAAATACTTTTTCAGCATCAGCTGAGAGGACCATGTGCTTCTTGTCTCTTCTCTTACTAATTTCTGTCACATTGATTGATTTGTGAATGTTTTTTATTATAATAATTTATTTCATTGTTTCAGTGTTCCAAGATTCATTGTTTATGCCCCATACTCAGTACTCCATGCACTACATGCCCTCAATACCCACCACCAGGCTCACCCCCCTCCCTTCCAAAACCCTCAGTTTATTTCTCAGAGTCCCAAATCTCTCATGCTTCATCTGCTTCTCTGATTTACCTCAGTTCACATTTCCTTCCCTTTTCCCACTGTCCTCCATGTTACTCCTTATGCTCCACAAGTCAATGAAACCATATGATACTTAACTTTCTCTGCTTGGCTTATTTCCCTCAGCATAATCTCCTCCAATCCCATCCATGTTGTTATAAAAGTTGGGTATTCATCCTTTCTAGATAGAGGCATAATATTCCACTGTATATATGAATCATATCTTCTTTATTCATTCTTCTGTTGAAGGGCACCTTGGCTCTTTCCACAGTTTGGCATTTGTGGCCATTGCTGCTATGAACATTGAGAGGGCACATGTGGCCTTTCTTTTCACTACATCTGTATCTTTGGGGTAAATACCCAGTAGTGAAATTGCAGGATCATAGGGTAGCTCTATTTTTAATTTTTAAAGGAATCTCCACACTGTTTTCCAAAGCAGCTGCATCATCTTGCATTCCCACCACAGTGTAAGAGGGTTCCCCTTTCTTCACAGCCTCTCCAACACTTGTTGTTTCCTGTCCTGTTAATTTTGGCCCTTCTAACTGGTGTAAGGTGGTATCTCAATGTGGTTTTGATTTGTATTTCCCTGATGGCTAATGATGATGAACATTTTTTCATGCGTCTGCTAGCCATTTGTATGTCTTCTTTGGAGAAGTGTCTGTTCATGTCTTCTGCTCATTTTTTGACATGATTATCTTTTTTGGGGGGTGTTGAGTTTGAGGAGTTCTGTATAGATCTTGGATATCAGTCCTTAGTCTGTAGTGTCATTTGCTAACATCTTCTCCCATTCTGTGGGTTACCTCTTTGTTTTGTTGACTGTTTCCTTTGCTATGCAGAAGCTTTTTATTTGGATGAAGTCCCAAAAGTTCATTTTTGCTTTTGTTTCCTTTGCCTTTGGAGATGTGTCTTGAAAGAAGTTGCTGTGGTTGATGTGAAAGAGGGTACTTCCTATGTTCTCCTCAAGGATTTTGATAGATTCCTGCCTCACATTGAGGTCTTTCATCCATTTCAGGTTTATCTTTGTGAATGTTGAACCACCCTTGCATCCAGGGATAAGTCCCACCTGGTCATGGTGGATAATCCTTTTAATGTACTGTTGGATTCTATTAGCTAGGATCTTGTTGAGAAGTTTGGAATGCGTATTCATCAGAGATATTAGTTTGAAATTTTCCTTTTGGATGGGTCTTTGCCTGGTCCTGGGATCAAGGTAATGCTGGCCTCATAGAAAGAGTCTGGAGGTTTTTCTTCTCTTTCTATTTTTTGAAAGAGCTTCAGGAGAATAGGTATTATTTCTTCTTTGAATGTTTGGTAGAATTACCCAGGGAATCCATCAGGTCTTGCATGCTTATTTTGGCGGGGGAAGTTTTTAATCACTGCTCCAATCTCATTACTGGTTATTGATCTATTTAGGTTGTCAATTTCTTCCTGTTTCAGCCTGGAAGTTTATAGGTTTACAGGAATGCATCTACTTCTTCTAGATTGCTTAACTTATTGGCATATACAAATTGATGTGCTTTCACAGAGGTGGTTAGATGGATGGATGGATGGATGGATGGATGGATGGAGTGGGTAGAAAGAGTGATAGGGAGGGAGGTAAGTAGATAGATGATAGACCAATAGATAGATATAGACTGACCTAGATAGGTGACTCTTAATAATTGCTTTCTGATGACATAAGTAACATAATCTCACTAAATACTCAAATATTATAGATATGCAGTGAGTGAGAGTGCTTTGTAAGCCCTCTGAAATAATTACTAGTGTTAGGTATAGCACCCTCCAGTTTTTTTTATGCTTATGTCATAAATTATGCTAACTTTTTTTTAAGGATTTTATTTATTTATTTGACAAAGAGAGAGAGAGAGAGAGATCACAAGTAGGCAGAGAGACAGGCAGAGAGAGAGGAGGAAGCAGGCTCTCTGCCAAGCAGGGAGCCCGATACGGGCCTCAATCCCAGGACCCTGAGATCATGACCTGAGCCTAAGGCAGAGGTTTTAACCCACTGAGCCACCCAGGTGCCCAAAATATTTTTTGATAATAGAAAGACCTTCCACTCAAATTTGCTATAAACCTAAAACTATTAAAAAATGAAAGTCTATTTTTAAAAATGGAAATATCTTACACATATTATTCTGCAACTTTTCTCTTAATATATCACACAATGTTATGAACTATGTACATTTTTAGTTTAACATCAAACTTTCTACACACTCTTATTATAAGGAATTGATTCCTTATAATAAATATCAAGTCTCTCAATTTATTGTTGGTGCTCTTTCCATTAATATGGTGGGTCTGAAACTTCAGCGGGCACGAGCAGCATTTGGAGACCTTAGTAAAAATGCATGTTTCTTAAACAATGTTAAAATGTCTATGCTGCATAGAGCAATCTACACATTCAATGCAATCCCTATCAAAATACCATCAACATTTTTCAGAGCTGGAACAAACATTACTAAAATTTGTATGGAACCAGAAAAAAAACCAAATATGCAGGGAAATGTTGAAAAAGAAAACCAAATCTGGGAGCACCACAATACCTGACTTCAAGTTCTACTACAAAGCTGTGATCATCAGGACAGCATGATACTGACACAAAAACAGACAGATAGATCAATGCAACAGAATAGAGAGTCCAGAAATGGACCCTCAACTCTATGGTCAACTAATCTTCAACAAATCAAGAAAGAATGTCCAATGGAAAAACGACAATCTCTTCAATTAATGGTACTGGGAAAAGTGGACAGCCACATGCAGGAGAATGAGACTGGGGCATCCTCTCACACCATAACACAGAGATAAACTCAAAATGGATGAAAGACTAAATGTGAGACAGGAATCCAACAAAATCTTAGAGAAGAACACAGGCGGTAACCTCTTTAACCCCAGCCACAGCAACTTCTTGCAAGATACATCTCTAAAGGCAAGGGGGAAAAAAGGCAAAAATGATCTACTGGAACTTCATCAAGATAAACAGTTTCTGGATGGCAAGGGAAATAGTCAACAAAACTAAAAGGCAACCTATGGAATGGGAGGAGATATTTACAAATGACATAACAGCAAAGGTCTTCTATCCAAGACCTATAACTTATCAAACTCAACACCCATAAAACAAATAATTCAGTCAAGAAATGGGCAAAAGACATGCATAGACACTTCTGCAAAGATGACATACAAATGGCCAACAGACACAAAAAAATCCTCCACATTACTTGTCACTAGGGAAATACAAATCAAAACCACAATGAGATACAAACTCACACCAGTTAAAATAGCTAAAATTAACAAGATAGGGAATAACAAATGTTGGCAAGGATGTGGATAAATGGGAACCTTCTTACACTGTTGGTGGAATGCAAGTGGTGCAGCCATTCTGAAAAACACTATGGGGCTTCCTCAGGAAGTTAAAAATAAAACTACCCTATGACCATGAATTGCATTACTGGATACTTACCTCAAAGACACAGATGTAATGAAAAGAAAGGGCACCTGCATCCCAATGTTCATAGAAGCAATGTCCATAATAGCTGTAGAAGGATCCAAGTTGTTCTCAACAGATGAATGGATAAAGAAGATTCCATATACAATGGAATATCATTCAGTCATCAGAAAGGGTGAATACCTACCATTTACATTGACATGGATGGAACTGGAGGGTATATGCTAAGTGAAATAAGTCAATCAGAGAAAGACAATTATCATATGATTTCACTCATATGTGAAATATAAGAAACAGCACAGAGGATCATAGGAGAACAGAGGGAAAATTGAATGGTAGGAAATCAGAGAAGGAGCCAAACCATGACAGACTCTTGACTCTGGAAAACAAACTGAGGGTTGTAGAAAGGCAAGTGGGTAGGGGGATGGGGTAACTGGGTGATTGGCATTAAGGAGGGCACCTGTTGTGATAAGCACTGGATGTTATACACAACTGATGAATGTACTACACCAAAACTACACCAAAAACTAATGATGTACTGAATTTAAATAAAATAATGCATACTCTTAGGCAAAAAGGCTAGAGATTTTTATTCAAAAAAGTCTGTAGTAAACCCCAGAAATTTAGTATTTTTTAAACAGATAAAACTTTTTCCTCCAGGGGATTTAGATACGAATGATTTTGAGACCATATTTTGCAAAAATATTTATCATTTCTCTATATCTTGGCAGTATAGTCCTCCTCAGTCTGGAAAGAATTAATCTATTTTGGTGTCCAAACTTCAGAAACCCCAACTAATTGACTAGAGTGAAATAAATCTGAAAATGTGACTTTGAAAAATAAATGCTAGTTGAGCTCCCAATGGACTTGCTTTAATGGCATAATAGACTTTACAGTATATGTTGAGGTACTTCACATATACTGTTTTAGTATATATCTTCACATATACTGTCTCCAACAATCTAAGGGGTAAGCAGATCAGATGTCTATGGCATCTTATGGATGACATGCTTAAGTCTCAGAGGAGCTTGTGAAGGTTACCTAGGTAGTATTCCATCAACCTAGGTTGACTTTGAATTGTGTATCAGCAACCTTCTGGTTAAATGATTTGACTGGCTCAAGCAGCAAGCTCACAAGAAATTATTCAGTCCAGGGCTACCAAGACTCACATTTTGCAGAAGTCATTTTTCACATGGTGGGAAACCTCTTCATTAGTAGCTCCAACCTTACATTCAGCAGTATTATGGCTTAGATGGAGCAAAGTTCTTTAACCCAATTTTAGTACAAAAGGAATCCCAGAGGATTCCTTGGATTCTGATTGACCCACCATCAATGCATACCAACATCTAGACCTACCACTATAGCCAAATGTATGGGGAGTTGCAACTCGCCACACCTGGGCCATGCACCTAACCATGAGGCCCCATTAGAATCATAGGCAAAATAAAAGGAGATGTAGATCCTTAAAGCAAGGAACTGAGGGCTGGACACAGTCACTAGAAGAAAGGGAGAGGATACTGACCAGACATGAACAGCCCACAATATACCACGGGGCTCTCTTTACATAACACTTCCCATTTGTAGGAACTATATTATTTTCTAGACATTTTACATGTATTTTCTTCAAGATAAAAATCCACTGGTAGCGGTGCCTCTGTGGCTCATTCAGTTAAGCATCTGCCTTCAGCTTAGGTCATGATCTCAGGCTCCTGGGATGAAGCCCCATGTCTTACTCCTTACTCAGCAGGGAGCCTGCTTCTCCCTCTCTCTCTGTCACTCCCTCTGCTGTTCTCTCTGCTTGTGCTGTCTCACACTTTCTCTCTCTCTGTCAAATAAGTAAATAAAACCTTAAAAAAATCCATTGGCAATTAGCAAAAGTTGTTAGTATTAAAATAAAAATGACCTTTAGAAAGTTTTTTTTTTTTTTAAGATTTTATAAAGAGCACAAACAGGGGGAAGTGAGTGAGGAAGAAGCAGACTCCCAGATGAGCAGGAAGAACAACACAGGGTTCCATCCCAGGATCCCAGGATGATGACATGAGCTAAGGGCAGACATTAACTGACTGAACTACCAAGACACTCCTAGAAAGTTTGCTTTTTAAAGACTCTGCAATTGCATATGTTCCATAGTTGAATAAACACAGAGTGCTAATTTTCTTCTTGGTGATACATGCTGCAGAATAGCATATGGAAGGCTCTACAAAGTCCTGCAGTAAAGAAACCTGTTTAGCTTATTCACTGAACCATTTCCCAAAGTGATTTATTTAACAATGGATTTTTTCCTTTACATATGACTATCAGTTCACTTAGAGCTAGAGTTCTCCAAAACTCACTGAGGGAAATGCTATACTGTTCAATTCACCAACAAATTCTCCTTTATTCGTTATTAGTAGTAAACTTCAGCTAAATCAAATAATTATAATTTACAATAACCATAACCTGAACTAATAGTGTTTTACTGCAAAAAATAAGATTCATAACTAGGTTTACTACATCAGAGTGCTCCAATGTTGTTAAACAGATTTATTTCTATAAAAAAACATTTTGTAACATTCCATTTATCATTGTAAAATAAAATTCATAGGTGATGTTGCCTACTTACATATACATTTTTAAAAAGATAAATGATACCTTAACTATAATGTAATAGAAATAAAGGGAAACTATTTTAAAACAAATTAACATCTATGACTATATGTAACTATTTAGCTATGACTACACTAGAACATCTACTGAAGAAAATCAGACCCTTGTACTTATGCATAGAATCTCCAGGAATGGGACAGCTACAAATGCAGAATGATAAGGAGGTGTTTAATTGCTAACTCAAATACCCTGAGTGGTGTTACCATCAATGATGTGATTTTTTCAAAGTGTCAACTACTCTTGGTAGAGTTCTACACCAGAGAAAGGACAGTCCTCTCTGTTTGTGTGATAGTTGCTTTGCCAGAAAATCCAGTCCATACTTTGTGATTATATGTAAGATCCAGTTCAATTTTAAGCTCAAGTAATTATAAAGAGATTGTTTGATATACCTACATGAAAGCCTACTTAGACATTCAAAAGTCATGTAGGACTGGAAAAAAATTTTCATATGCAGGGTAGCCCACATAAAATGCAAGACACTTAGAATCCTTGGTCCCAATCCACTGAAAGCCATCACCCAGTAATTTGACAACCAAAATACCCCCACAAATTTTCAAAATATTCCTCATGATGCGGAACTACCTCCATTGAGAACCACTGAGATACAAGTTATCATTTGGGTAGTAACCAAATTTTGTATTATAATCAAAGTATTCAGTTCTCAAAAAAAAAAAAAAAACCAATAACCTGGAAATAAAAAATTCATTGTCCTAACAATATTTCCAGAGATTTCACAAGAGAAATAATGGGAAGTATTTAATCCATTGTTTTCTCTATTTGGAGAATATGTTGATGTATAACTAGCTCGAGTGTCCAATGGAAAATGTTACCTCTCTATTTTTCTCTACAAAATCCTGGTCTCAACAATGAGAAAGAAACACACAAAGAACAGGGCTGGAATCACTAGTTATTGCTAGATTCCCAACCACAAAGCCTGTACATTGCATTTATCATCTTTTTAAGAGAAACTTGTAAGGAAGACATAATTTTCCTTTTTGATGAGGTTATGGAGGCTGCTGGATATGATAAGTCTGACTGATGCCAAACTCTGTACAACTTTCCTTTGTCTTGAAGTACAGCAGAGGAGACAGCAGCTCAACACCAAGGATATGCCTAGTAAATTGAGCAAGTCACTTAGTCTCTTTGTGCCTCAGTTTACTCACCTGCAAAATGAGAATGATAGTAGTATGCATTTTCAGAGGATCACTATGGATATTAAATGAATCAAAACTCTTAAAATTGTGCCTGGTATTCAGGACAGCCACATAATTATTAACTATAATAATTCTCATTTCTTTTTCGGATGCTTTAGCTAGTTTTGCACTTTCTTTCCCTGGGCCCAGGTTTATTTATCCAGGTCCACATTTCCTCCTGTATCATAGATGATGACTGTCACCATACCCCATTTCACCAGATAATTCCTGTCACCACGTCCCTGAGACATTTCACAGCTCTGGTGCAGCCTCTGTCTCTCCCATCCCTGTATCCCACTTTAGTCCTTCCTTTTTAAAAAGGGCTGGCTCATAGACACCTGAAATGATGCTCAATATCACCAATCATCAGGAAAATGCAAATCAGAACTACAATGAGATATTATCTCACACCTGTCAGAATGGCTAAAATCAACAATACAAGAAACAGTGGGTGTTCACAAGGACACGGAGAAAGTGAAACCCTCTTGCATTGCTTGTGGGAATGTCAACTGGTATAGCCACTTGGAAACAGTATGGAGGTTCCTCAAAAAATTAAAAATAGAACTATCTTATTATCCAGTGATTGTACTACAAGGTACTTACCCAAAGAATACAAAAACACTAATTCAAAGGGATACATGCACCCCTATGTTTATAGCAACATTATCTACAATAGTCAAATTATGGAAATTGCCCTTCTATGAAGAAAAGGTTAGCAATCACCATTCAATTTTGCAGTTGAGAAAACTGAGACACAGTGAGGTTATATGGCATGCACATAATCCCCAAGTCAGGCTCTGCTGGGACCAAGATCACCTGACTCCTGTCCATTGATTGATGAATGGATAAAAAAGAAGCAATATTATATATAGAAGTAATATTATATATATATAACATATATAATATTTATCTCTATCTGAGTAATATTCCATTTGAGATATATTGGGTGGAGCTAGAGAGTATTGTGCTATGATTTACTAGTATGTGGAATTTAAGAAACAAAACAAATGAGCAAAGGGGGGAAAAAGAGACAGAGAGAGCAAGACAAACCAAGAAATAGACTCGTAAACTACAGAGAACAAACTGATGGTTACCAGAGGGAAGATGGGTGGAGGTATGGGGGAAATAGGTGATAGGAATTAAGGAGTGTACTTGTGATGAGCACTGGGTATTGTATGGAACTCTTGAATCACTCTATTGTACACCTGAATCTAATATTATACTGTATGTTCACTAACTGGAATTTAAATAAAAAGTTCTAAAAAAAAGTAAAAACAAATTTTAAAAATTAAAAAAAACGTTTTAAAAAAAGTGTTGGCTCTAGGAGGATACCTAGTATAGATAAATTGGTGCACATCTCTTTCTCTAACTTGCTGGGCAACCTTGGACATGCCACTCCAGTCCCCTAGGCCTTCACCTGTGCATTCATAAAGCCCGATGACCACCAAGATCCCTTTAAGCATCATTATCCTCCCCTCGACCCCATTCCTACTTGGATGAGGGGAATTCAGGAACAGAGAAACTGAGACTTCCTTTGTTAGAAGTCTTTGTAGGATTCATTCATTCAGTATCAGGTTTTTAAATGGCCTTAACTACTCCCAAATGTCAGGGTTTGTCAGTCTATTAACCTGATACCCAGCCAGAAAAATGACTGCTACAAAAGTTGTGATGTACCTACTCAAAGTGGAAACCAAGCTCTCAAACAGTCTGTTGGAAAGTGTGAAGCAATCAGTGATTATTATCCTTTTTCATGCACAGCATCCTGCATTTTACACACACACAAACACACTCACTCACTTGCTATCAATCACAGGTGTCAATCATCATTGCCCTTCTATGAAGAAAAGGTTAGCAATCACCATTCAATTTTGCAGTTGAGAAAACTGAGACACAGTGAGGTTATATGGCATGCACATAATCCCCAAGTCAGGCTCTGCTGGGACCAAGATCACCTGACTCCTGGCCAGATTTCTTTGTACCATTGATAAGAAGCACTACTTTCAAATGTTTCAGACATATCATTCAATCTTCACAATGGCCTTAAGAAATAGGTATTAACACCCCATATGTAAACAAACTCTGAATCCCACTAAACTTAAAAATCTAGTGGGTAGGGACAGAGCCTATCACATTCTCACTGAGCTCCCCTAAAGTTAGCTAGACTAAAAATGTCAGATTTGAGACCACCACCAGATCATCTCTCTGCCCAGCACATACCTCCAGAGCTCCTGTGCTGAGACTGTGGGGCTCTTCCTGTGTGTGTAGAGCAAACAGCCTCCTGGGCAGGAGGTTCTTGGAAGCAGAGGAAAACCTGGGTTTACTGATCAACTCCTTCCCATGTGCCTTTTCCATTGCTAAATCCACTCCACCAGAACTGACCTCCCTGGAGCTCCTGAAGTACTTCATTCATCCAGTAGTCACATTTTAACTTGTGTGTTAAGAGGGCTCTTGTCAAGATCTGGGGTGAAGGCAACAAAAAGGATAACTTTTAGGAAAAAAGCAACATTAACATATCTGAATTCCAAGATCTAGGCTGGATTGAAAGGAGTTCTTGAGACTGGCGGGAGATGGACCTCAGTTCAGACTGCATGTCATTAAACATCTACATTGGGCTGTCCCTGTGGCAGGTGCTGCATTAAGCTCTGCCAACATAGAAATGAGGAAGACCATCCCTGCCCTCATTCTTATAGGGACGATGAAAGGAAAGAAATGTGAGGAAATGGAGGCAGCATGTCCTGTGAGCTCTGGAATCAGACAACCTGGGTGGAGTCTCTGCTCCAGACTTTCTTGTGTGACCTTGGGAACATTTGTGAACCTCCCTATGCCTTAGTTGTTTCATTTGTAAAAGGGGAGATATATTATTAGTCCAACATATGTATTATCTTTGCAAGGATTAAATGACTTAATACTCTTGAAGTGTTTAGAACAATCTCTAACAGTGACAGAGATAGATCCAAGACATAGAAAAAGGAACAGTGAAATCTTTCCAGGGCAGTGGGGATCAAGGATGACTTCCTGAGTTTGGAACGATGGATAGGAGATGGTAGAGTGAGAATAGATGGTACTGATACTACTACTAAAAAAAATAATTACCATCTATCGAAGATTTACTGTTTGAAAGCCCCGTGCTAGTGCTTGGCATGGACTATATCATTCAATTCTCTGAATAGTATTTTCATGAAACTGAAACTGGTACAATTATTACCATTGGAGAGATGAGAAAGTAGAGACCTGGAGAGGTTAAATAACTCAACTAAGGCCACACAGCTGTGCTGGTATTTGACAGACAGAGGTAGGACTTGAACATCCTGATGATATTTGATGTCTGAACAAATTTTTTGCACCATTAGCCTATATTTTAGTGGTTCTCTGCCCAAACTGTGGAAAGAGCCAAGGTGCCCATCAACAGATGAATGGATAAAGAAGATGTGGTACATATATACAATGGAATACTATGCCTCCATCAGAAAGGATGAATATCCAACTTTTGTAGCAACATGGACTGGACTGGAAGAGATTATGCTGAGTGAAATAAGCCAAGAAGAGAAAGTCAAGTACCGCATGGTTTCACTTACTTGCTGTGCATGAGGGGTAAACTGGAGGACAGTGGGAGAAGGAAAGTAAATGGGAACTAGGGTAATCTAGGGAGGGAAACGAAACAACAGAGACTTTGGACACAGAAACAAACTGAGGGACTTGGAGGGAGGGGGGTGGAGGGATGGGAGAGCCTGGTGGTGGGTACTGGGGACACCTAAAGCATAGAGCACTGGGTGTGGGGAATAGGA
>PITA01004088.1:0-128596 GCA_004023965.1 Spilogale gracilis
AACATGTGCATTTCTATATGTTGAATCAGATTTTTAATTTCTATAAAAAGTGTCTGCTGGGATATTAACTGGGAAGAGTGACATCTGAATAGCGATGGATCTTCTAAGCTGCAAACACAATATAGTTATCTGTTTATTTCTCTTTAATTTTTCTAGAAATATTAGAGGTTTGCATGACTTCTAAATATTTTATGGTTTTTATGCTATTGTGAATGAAATGGATTTTAATTTTATTTTCTAATTGTCTGTTGCTAGCATGTAAAAGATACTACTGATTTTTGTACATTGACCTTATGTCCTGTCACCCCCCACACACATTTACTCCTTAGTTATATGTTTTTGTAGCTTTCTTAGGATTATCTACATATGTGATCATGCCATATGAAAATAAAACAATTTTATATTGTCAATTATTTTCATTGAGATATGATGATCAAACTATATTATGATGGTGTGGAGATTTCCTTAAAAAATTAAAAATAGAGCTACCCTATGACCCTGCAATTGCACTACTGGGCATTTACCCCAAAGATACAGAGGTAGTGAAAAGAAGGGCCATATGTACCCAATGTTCATCACAGCAATGGCCACAATCACCAAACTGTGGAAAGAGCCAAGGTGCCCATCAATAGATGAATGGATAAAGAAGATGTGGTACATATATACAATGGAATACTATGCCTCCATCAGAAAGGATGAATATCCAACTTTTGTAGCAACATGGACTGGACTGGAAGAGATTATGCTGAGTGAAATAAGCCAAGTAGAGAAAGTCAAGTATCACATGGTTTCACTTACTTGTGGTGCATGAGGGGTAACCTGGAGGATAGTGGGAGAAGGAAAGTAAATGGGAAGTAGGGTAATCCAGGGAGAAAAACGAAACAACAGAGACTTTGGACACAGAAACAAACTGAGGGACTTGGAGGGAGGAGGGTGGAGGGATGGGAGAGCCTGGTGGTGGGTACTGGGGGCACCTATTGCGTGGCGCACTGGGTGTGGGTAATGGGGAATGAATCTTGGAACACTGGAAAAAAAAATTAAGTAACAATAAAAAAAACAAAAAAACTATATTATGATGAAGAAACAGAAGAGATTATGTAAAACATGTTTTTGGAAAGCAGTCACGCTGTAGGACGTTTAAGCAAAGAAGTCAGAGGTAGCATTTTTGCAAAAGGCTAGGGCCTGTCATCAGCTACTCGAATTGAGGGCCTGTACCCTCAGGGGTTTACCAAGCTCTGTTTCTGATCTCAGAATGTAAGGTTTTTGTGGTAGAGGTTGGAGAAGCATACTTGGCCTACAGTGGCTCACAGAGCGTGTCTTGAATCCTGAATGAAATGGAGATTGGAGGTTTGCTCTGGCTTGGCATGAACTATTAAATTTCTCTGCTTCAACCAAATTGACTATCCCTCCCTAGGATCTTGGAACTCAGGACATTTCACTTTCTTGTAGGAAGAAGGTAAGAGGGAGCTAGAGGTTTCCCCTCAGTCATGGGACAGGGAAACAGTTTGGATGCTTGTCCATGACCCTGAAGAGGTACTGGTTGGCAGCTGAGATTGTTGTAGAGACAGGCCTTAGGGTCTGATTATGACTGGTGGTGGGAAAGAAAGAGTCATCACAGCCAAATGGAGAACAGAGTATTGGCTTTTCTCTCCTTCTCTTTTGAGGAGGAAGAATTTTTTTTGTTGGGGACAATCCATCAAGTAACACTGTTGCTACTTTTTTGTGTCCTGTTTCAGGCTACCTTAGAAAGAACTCTGAAACAGAAATTATTAGTGTGCATGGGTGGGGACTGTTCTTGGGAGCAACAGTTTTAATTGAGCGAGAGAAGCAGGATGGGGCAGAGGGACAAGTTGACCTTAGCTGCAGTTGTAACAGAAGCCAAGCCAATCCTAGAGGGAGCAGTAATCTGAGATGGATTTTTAGAATTGTCCCTAGTTAAAGCAATGAGATGGGTTTTGTCTTCCATCATCAGTCATTGAATGTGGGCTTCCGCATGGGAGGTTGTATAACCTTAGGCTAGGCAGGGCTTTCAATGCGGGTCAGTTTCCATAAAGAGACTCAGCTGTGAGTTGTCAGCAGCCAGTCCTCCACAGCTGGGGAAATGAGTGGATTGGTCCTGAAGTGAGGATCTGGCCGGTGCACCATAACATCTTTACACAAATCAAAGCTACCCAACTGTATTTGTAGGATCTCCACAGTAGCGTAGGCTAGGGAAAAAACTATCACACATTTTATACTACCTTGACAGTGGGGATTTTGTTTTGAAGATTACCAAATGCCATTATCACACACACATAAATTGGGAATAATTCCTTAATGTCACCTAAGATCCAGTATATTAATATTTCTCCAATAATATCAGAAATGTCATTTCAAAATCCATTTGTTTCTAGTAAGGATCCAAAAAGATAGAGGAGTTACATAGCTCAAATGAGCTCTTACATTTATTGATTTTACGTCAGCTAAAAATGACTATAATTCTGGGAAGTTCTTTAACCTCTGTGTGTCATAGTTATTGGGATGGGAATCTCTTCTTTACCATTATTTTAATCATTTTTTATTAAAGATTACAGCTTTTATTTAATTTTGATTTTATTTCACTCTGGCTATTGACTACAGTGTCGAGCATAATGCTATCCAAAGTAAATGTTTGAGGAGTGCCGGGCTGGCTCAGTTGGTTAATTGTCTAACTCTTGATTTCAGCTCAGGTCATGATCTCAAGGTGTTGGGATCAAGTCCCACATCAGGCTCCGTGCTCAACAGGGAGTCTGCTTGAGGATTCTCTCCCTCTTGTCCCTCTGCGCCTCCTTCCTCTCCCCAACACAACTTGCATGTATGCTCTCTCTCCCTCAAATAAATAAATAAATCTAAAAAAGAAAGACTCCTCTAAAAAATAAGAAAAACAACAAAAACACTAAGTATTTGACCTATAATTTCTAATGTCACTACTGCTTAAAATGTTTCACCAAAACTAATTCTCTTCTTCTCAGTAGAATTAGGCCCTTTTCATATAGAAATTATGACTTAACTTTGGTAGAAATGATTTCAAGATATCACCATTTCATTTTTAATGTTGAAGTTGGTTTCTGAACTACTTCCACCCATTTGACCAAAGTCCCTGTATATTCCTTAAATGTTAAGATTGTTCTTTAAGAAGGCCATTACATTATCATTCTATGTTTCAGACTCTGCAACATTATCTACAGAATTTGTAGACAAAAAAGGGACTACAGATTTAAATGGAGAAAATCTAATACATGAAACAGGGCTAAAAAATTGAAATGAGTATGTACACTCTGAAAGGTAACATCTCTAAATGATTAATGTCACTCTGATTTGAAGAAAAATACTGGGGGATAGAAGGATTCCTGAAAGTTTATCAAATTCATGATTGTACCTTCCAAATCAAGTAGGTCTTAACCACATTTTTTCCAATATTTTCTTCAAAAATTTTCAAATATACAGAAAGGTCAAAAGTTTTTTTTTTAAGATTTTATTTATTTATTTGACAGAGAGAAACACAGTTAGAGAAGGAACACAAGCAGGCGGACTGAGAGAGGGAGAAGCAGGCTTCCTGCTGAGCAGGGAGACTGATGCGGGGCTCGATCCTGGGACTCTGGGATCATGACCTGAGCCAAAGGCAGACACTTAATGACTGAGCCACCCCATGTGCCCCAATGTCAAAAGTTTTTCAGTGAAAAGTAATACATTAACTATAAAATTATCCTTATACTGACCTTATCGCATAACTATCCATCTAACTTTGTTTCTATATATCCATCAACTTACTGTATTTTTGATTCATTATTAAGAAGATTGCAGGGCACCTGGGTGGCTCAGTTGGTTGAGCGACTGCCTTCGGCTCAGGTCATGATCCCAGACACCCACATCAGGTTCCCTGCTCAGCGGGAAGCCTGCTTCTCCCTCTCTCACTCCCCCTGCTTGTGTTCCCTCTCTGGCTGTTTTTCTCTCTGTCAAATAAATAAAATCTTAAAGAAAAAAAAAAAAGATTGCAGACATCAATACAGTGCCACCACCATTATATTTTAGCCTGCATATTTTTATTGTTCTTTTTAAGGTTGAATTTATATACAGTTAAATGCACAAGGTTTGAGGATGTCAAATGCACAATGTTGAAATTTACTGCTAGATAAGTTCCAGCAATGCATGTATCTCTGCAACACAAATCCCTAATAAGATACAGAATATTGCTATCACCCCAAAAAGTTCCCTCAACCCATTTCCCAGTAAATTTCCCCATAAACCTTGCAGAGACAACCACTGATCTGAATTTGTCCTGCTCATTTTGCCAGTTCTAGAACTTCACAACAATGGAATTACACCAAATACGTTTTTTTTGTTTAATTGTTCTTTCCATCAGTATTATCTTTCTGAGATCTATCACCATACTACTTATATTAGTACTCTGTTCCTTTTTGTTTTTGGTTAGTATTCCTTTGTATGAATATAACAGTTTATCCATTCTCTTGTTCATGGACATTTCTGGTCATTTCCAGTTTTTGGTTGTATGAATAAAAATGCTATGCATGCTTTCATGCAAGTCTTTTGTGGATATATCTTTTTTCTATTGGGAATACTTAGTACTGAAATTGCTTAGTCATAAAGTACATGTGTTTTTATTGTTAGAATATGTAGTTGTTCAGAAATTTCCAGAGCTTCCTCCAGAATGGTTGTATCATTTGCATGACACTTTGAGGTGACACACTTCCTTGCCAACTTTCGGTTTTGGGAGTCTTTAATTTTAGTTGTTTGGCTTTATAGATTTGATATCTCCTTGCAGTTTTAATTTGCATTTTCTTGATGAATAAAATACTGGGTACTTTTTTTTTTTTTTTAGTATAGTTGATATACGCTGTTACATTGGTTTCAGGTGTGCAACATGTGATTCAATAACTCTACACATTAGGACCTGTTCATCACCAGTGTAGTTGCCATCTGTTCACCATACAGTGCTATTACAATACTGTTCACTGTCTTTCCAATAGTCTTCTAAAATAATGAGTACTTTCTAATAGTACCTTAGATACTGAGTACTTTATATGTGTTCCTTGGCTATTTGTTTATCTTATTCTGTGAAATCTTTGTAAATAATTTGCCTTTCTTTGTTAGATTGTTCATTTTTTATTATCAAATAATAGGAGTGCTTTTATATTCTGGGTGGCTCTCTTTTGTGTACTTGTTTTTTTTTCCCCAGTGTATGTATTCATTTTGCTAATCATTTTTTGAGTCAAAATTTCTAATTTTGATAGTTTAATTGATGAATTTTTTTCTTTTATGATTATTGCTTTCTGCTTATTTGTGAAATCTTTGCTTGCTTCTAAGTTTCAAAGATATTGTTTTCTTCCAAAATCTTTATAGTTTTTATTTTTAGATCTATGATCCATTTAAGTTCATTTTGTTATGAGTTGGTATGAGATTGGGACTTGTGTTCTTTTCTGAAACTATGATATCCATTTATTCTAGGCCTCTTTATTGAAAACATTCTTTTCCCCCTTTGAATTACTTTGGTATCATTGTTAAACACCAATTGACCTCAGAGGTATGGGTCTACATATAGGTTCTCTATTTTCTTTCCTTGATATACTTACTGATCATGTCTGTTGATCTGTTTTTGTTACTCTAGCTTTAAACTTAGAAATCAGGTAGTATAATTTCTTCTACATCAATCTCTTGTAAATATATTGCTAAGAATTTATGGTTCTTTATATTTCTATATGAAATCAGAATGACTGCAAGATTATGATGGAACTGATTCTGTAGAGAAGGAATTATGTCTTAACAATACTGAACTTTCAATCCATTAGAATAATGTATTTATTTCTTTTGCTTTTCTTTAATTTCTTCCAGAAATAATTTATTGTTTTGAGTATAGAAGATTTTATTTTTTTATTGCTTTATTCTTAAATACTTTATGTGATTTTGCACAATAGTAAGAAATTGTTTTTCTGGGGTGCCTGGGTGGCTCAGTCAGTTAAGTGCCTGCCTTGGTCAGGTCATGATCCCAGGGTCCTGGGATTGAGCCCTGCAATATGCTCCCTGTTCAGCTGGGAGTCTGTTTCTCCCTCTCCTCCTGCTGCTCCCCACCTCAACTCGTTCTCTCTCATTCACTTTCTCTCTCTCAAATAAATAAATAAAAGCTTTATCTTTTCTAATTTCATTTCCAACTGTTAGCCACTATTGTATAATCATATAGTTGATTTTTTAAAATGTCTTTTTTTTTTTTAAGATTTTATTTATTTATTTGACAGAGAGAAACACAGCGAGAGAGGGAACACCAGTAGGGGGAGTGAGAGAGGGAGAAGCAGGCTTCCCACGGAGCAGGGAGCCCGATGTGGGGCTCGATCCCAGGTCTCCCGGATCATGACCTGAGCTGAAGGCAGTCACTTAACCAACTGAGCCACCCAGGCGCCCCCATACACTTGATTTTTTATATTAGTCTTTTATCTTCCAACCTTGCTAAATTCACTCACTAGTTCCTAGTAGTTTTTTTTTTTTTTTTTTAAGTTCTGTGGGATTTTCTACATAAACAGTTACACCATTAGCATGTAGTGACACTATTACTTCTTTTTTCTGATGGTTATGACTTTAATTCCTTTTTATTAACTCATTGCAATGGCTACAACTATCAGGACAATGTCAAATAGAAGTTTTGAGAATGGACGTCATTTTTCTTGTTCCATAACTTAGGGAGAAAACATTAATACTTTTTTTTTTTTTTAAAGATTTTATTTATTTGACAGAGAGAAACACAGCCAGAGAGGGAACACAAGCAGAGGGGAGTGAGAGAGGGAGAAGCAGGCTTCCCGCCGAGCAGGGAGCCCGATGTGGGACTCGATCCTGGGTGTCCGGGATCATGACCTGAGCCGAAGGCAGTCGCTTAACCAACTGAGCCACCCAGGCGTCCCGAAAACATTAATACTTCATCACAAAACATGATGTCAGCTGTAGGTTTTTTGCAGATGCTTTTAATCAAGATGTGAACCTCTCTTTCTTGGTTCATGGAGACTATTTTATTTTTAATCATGAATCAGTGCTGAATTTAATGAAATATGTTTTCTGCATCTATTGAAATGTTCATAACATTTTTCTCTTTTATAATATTAATAGAATGAATCATATTCATTTATTTTCAAGTGCTCTGCCAATCTGGCATTTCTGAAATAAACCTCATTTGATTGTGATATATTATTATTTTTTTATCTGGCTAGATTTAAATGACTATTAATTTAAAGACTTTGAGTGTTACTTATCTGAAGTCTTCTTTTTGGAATATCTTTTTCATTTTTTAATATCAGGATCATGATGCCTTCATAGATAAGTTTGGAAAGTTTCTTCTTTCCCTGTTTAAGGAGAGTTTATGGAAGATTAGTGTTATTCCTTCATTAAATATTGAGAAAAGTTTTGTGTGTAAAAAAATCATTGCATGGATGCCTGGGTGGCTCAGTGGGTTAAAGCCTTTGCCTTCGGCTCAGGTCATGATCTCAGGGTCCTAGGATCGAAGCCCACATCGGGCTCTCTAATCAGCAGGGAGCCTGCTTCCTCCTCTCTCTCTGCCTGCCTCTCTGCCTACTTGTGATCTATCTCTCTGTCAAATAAATAAATAAAATCTTTTTAAAAAAATCATTGCATGGTTGGGGCGCCTGGGTGGCTCAGTTGGTTAAGCGACTGCCTTTGGCTCAGGTCATGATCCCGGAGACCCGGATGGAGCCCCATATCGGGCTCCCTGCTCGGCAGGAAGCTTGCTTCTCCCTCTCTCACTCCCTCTGCTTGTGTTCCCTCTCTTGCTGTGTTTCTCTCTGTCAAATAAATAAATAAAACCTTTAAAAAAAATCATTGCATGGCATTTTCTCTGTGGACCAATTTTAAACTCCAGATTAACTTTTTGATAAACATAAAAAATATTCTGCTTTATCGTTTGTCAGTTTTAGTAAATTGTGTTTTTTAAAGAATATGTCCATTTCATCTCAATGTTCAGTGTTGAATTTATTGTATCAAATTGTTCATAATATTCTTATTACTATCTCAGCAGGATCTGGAGGTACAACTCTGCCTTTGTTCCTGTTGTTAGTAATTTGTGTGCTCTCCTTTTGTTCACTTGACCAGACTAGCTAGGTGTTTTTAAATTTTGCTGATCTTTCAGAGAATGAACAGTTATGTTTTTTTTTACTTTTTCTATTGTTTGCTTGTCTTCTATATCATTTTTTTTTTTAACCAGATCTGGAGTATTTTCTTTCTTCTATTTGAGTTTGCTTGGCAATTCTTCTTATATATTCTGAAGTTGAAAAACTAGGTCATTGATTTTAAACTTTTCTTCTTTTCTAACGTAAAAATGAAGGCCTGTAGAAGTTTACATGCCAGAGGATATACACCTTGGTAATGACAGAGTTAGGTCTCAAACATGGTCTAATAGCTTCTTGTCCAGTGTTCCTTCCTGTTCAGTGTTCCTTCCACGGGATTATACTGCTCACTTACCCCTCCCTGTCATTATATCTACAGCCTTGTAAGTTATTTAGATGTTTCAGTTTGTTCCCAAGGATTGTGAAAGAGGAAGAGCTCATCTTTACTCAGAGGACTCAGAATACCATGTTTTAAAAACAATGCCTCACTGATGAATAAATGCTGTGAATCACCAAGACTACCCTGGAACCTTTGGAAATGCTTTGTTTGGTGAGGGATGCAGAAGGAATTTCGTAAATTTGGGTAAAACCCAAAAATATTACCATAATGGTAACAACATTGATAAATTGCTGGCAGTGCCAGCAAATAAAGCAACTTAGATCAAAATATTATAAGAAGGTATATAGAAAGAAAAAATATTTGAAACTGAAAGATGTTTTGATTGTAAATTCTATAATCTTCAACAAACTATATGCTATTTTCTTCAGAATTTTTGAGAAAAGTTTGTAATGCTTAGTATGAATTATACTTTAATATAGTGTGGCTCTCTGCTATGACATTTGTTAAGAATGCTTGCTTATATTCAATGATATATGTTGATATTTTAAAAAAATTAGTTCGTAAGAATTAGCAACTGAAATTCCAGTATTGCCTTTTGTTTTAGGATTAACTGGGCCAAATGACAAAAAATGACAAAAATTCTCTCCACTCTCCTGGGGCAATGTAAAGATTCTTCTTTTTTTTTTTTTTTAAGATTGTATTTATTTATGTGAGAGAGATAGCAAGAGAGTACAAGTAGGCAGAGCAGCAGGCAAAGGGAGAGGGAGAAGCAGGCTCTCTGGTGAGCAGAAAGTCAGAGGCAGGGCTCAGTCCCAGGACCCTGGGATCATGACTCCAGCTGAAGGCAGCCACTTAACCAACTGAGCCACCCAGGTGTCCCCAACATAAACATTCTTAAATAATATTAGTTACTTGCCCCTTTTCTCCTTACCATAATAACCATAATTTCTGAGATTCCAGATTATCTCTAATATAACTCCTTTTTAATTTGATTTTGTAATGGGTATAATATTCATTGTGTAAGTTTTTTGATAACATATTTGTGCATTATGTAGCAGCACTCATTTTAATCTTTTGTTTACAACAGAAAGTTTTATTTTTTGTTTTCATTCTATTTTATTTTATTTACTTTTTGGTATTATGTTCAATTAGCCAGCATATGGTACATCATTAGTTTTTTTTTTTAAAGATTTTATTTATTTATTATTTATTTGACAGAAACACAACAAGAGAGGGAACACAAGCAGGGGGAGTGAGAGAGAGAGAAGCAGGCTTCCCACTGAGCAGGGAGCCCGATGTGAGACTTGATCCCAGGTCTCTGGGATCATGACCTGAGCCGAAGGCAGTCGCTTAACCAACTGAGCCACCCAGGTGTCCCGGTACCTCATTAGTTTTTGATGTAGTGTTCAACGATTTATTAGTTGTGTATACCACCCAGTGCTCACCACCACACGTGGCCTCCTCCAGCCCCTCCTCCCTTCTGTAAACCTCAGTTTGATTCCTGGAGTCCAGAGTCTCTCATAGTTTCTCTCCCTCTCAGATTTTTTCCCTTCAGTTTTCCCTCCCCTCCCCTGTGTTCTCTGTGCTATTCCTTATATTCCACATATGCAGGAAACCATATGATAATTGTCTTTCTCTGCTTGATATATTTCAGTTAGCATAATCCCTTCCAGTTCTATCCATGTTGATGCAAATGGTGGGAATTCATCCTTTCTGATGGAGGCGTAATATTCTATTGTATGTATGGACCACATCTTCTTTATCCATTCAACTCTTGAAGGGCATCTCAGCTCCTTCCACAGTTTGGCTCTGGAGGACGTTGTGCTATGAACATTGGGGTACACGTGTCCCTTCTTTTACTGTGTCTGTATCTTTGGGGTAAATACCTAGTAGTACCATTGTTGGGTCATAGGGTAGCTCTGTTTTTAATATCTTGAGGAACCTCCATACTATTTTCCAGGGTGGCTGTATGAGCTTGCATTCCACCAGCAGTGTAAAAGTGTTCCCCATTCTCCACATCCTTGTTAATTTTTGCCATTCTAACTGATGTAGAGTGGTATCTCATTGTGGTTTTGATTTCTATTTCCCTGATGGCTAGTGATGTTGAACACATCTTCATGTGTCTGTTAGCCTTTTGTATGTCTTCTTTGGAGAAGTATCTACAACAGAAATTTTAATGAAAAGTAACTACAAATCTCCCTGAGCCTAGCAAAGCCATTTTCAATATTTAAAGGCTAATGTATAAGACTTTATTTCAGTTTTTAGAAAGATGGGTGATTGTTGGCAAATAAATATGGCTCTGAATTCTCATGAGCATCTCTTACTACTTTCTGATGATTCATGTTGCTGTAGTTTAAAAAGGGAAAAAGGAAAGAGGGGGAACATGAAAAAGTGGGTAAAGCAGAGGACCAGGAGTAAGTAGAACCAAGTTCAAGGCCTGCTCTGACATCATCCATATGAATATGTCTGAGTACAAGTTATTTAACTCTTTTTTTTTAATTTACTCTTCCCAAAACACAAAAGTTAATCATAATTACCAGACCAGAGAGTCTGTTCATCCTTATATGTGAATATTAAAGATCTTGTGCTGATCTTGAAAAATAAGACAGTGATTCATTCAGTAGGGAGATGAGACATGACTTTTTTCCATCAACAAAATTTGGATGATTGCTCAGAATTCAAGGAATTTGACTAATGGCAAGGAGGGGTCAAAGCAAAATATTATGCTACCAGGTGCTTATCAGGTGGTTTGGGTAAAACTTTTGGTTTGACCTGGTGGAAGACCATTGTGTTGGGAACAGGTTGAAGTAGGGTGATGACTTCATTACAGAGACAGTTGAAAATTTTGATTTTTATGTAATTCAGATGAACTCAGTAGCTAAGGCCTAAGTTTTTAGGGCAGAATGAATGCACCCTGATTCATATTGTTCCCTTCTCTGTACTTTTCCTGTTGTCGATTAATTATTCACTTCCTAGCAAATATTACATTCAATTTTCTTCCTCTTTCAATTGGCTGAGGAATTGTGGGATTTCTATTGTCTTAATTGTTGTCTCTTACAAATTACAGATTCGTTCTCTGACTAATTATACTAAATAAGTACATGTTGATTAACTTTTTTTTTTTTTTTGCCTAGGAATTTGGTATCATTAGATAGTCCTGGTAATTTGGCTATAATAGAGTAACTCCAGAAAATTCAGATGTAAAACTTCTGGATTATACTTGATAGTAGAAAATATACCTTTTAAAAATATATATTATTAATTAATTTATTTATAGCACACACTCACATGTAAGGAGCGGGGAGGGGAGGTGTGAGCTGTAGAGAGAGAATCCCAAGCAGACTCTGTGATGAGTGGAGAGCCTGAGGCGGGGCTAGATCCTAGGACCCTGAGGTCATGACCTGGGCCAAAAGCTAGTGTCATGTGCTTAATGGACAGTGTCACCCAGCTGCCCTGAAAATATACTTTCACAAACATTAACTCCACAGAAACTGGAATAAAAAGGCTAAAAGCAGAGTTACTGAGAGAGAAGTGAAGTGTATTTTTCTGGTCAGTACGAATAGGTGAGCTGAAACCAGCAGTATTTGTCATGTTCCAAACACAATAGAGGCTGGGTAAAATATAACAGTAAGTACGTAAATACGTAAGTTGTCCAGTCAGTCAGTGACTCAATCAATCAGTCTGTGTTCAAAAGCCAGAAAGGAAAAATCCCAGATACCAAATATAAGGCAAGGCCAGGAAGATGGCTCTGTGCCAAAGTTGAAAACTCACAAGTATAATTACATTCGTCTTAGAACCTACTATAAAAGTTTATGACAGTAATTTGAAAGTATAAATGAAACGGACAGTTTCTTGGGAAACTATACATGATAAAAATGGACTTAAATAAACACTAAGCACTAAAGATTTAGAATGAGTAGTTGCCCTTTCCAGCCCCCCGCCCCCACCACCTCCATCAAGACACCAGGCACAGGTGAAATTACAGAATATATTAAAACAATCCTTCAAGGGAGAGGTGATCTTTATTCTGTGCAAAGTGTCAGAGAGGAAGAAGCTGAAGCCACCCAACCATTCATAAAGCCACTATAACCTTAATACCAAACTTGATAAAATGAGGATATAAAATCACAAGATGGTCTCCACAGGAACACTGATGCAGGTCTAAATAAAATGTTGCTTCGTCCAAACTGAAAATGTTTATAATTGAGGCACCTGGATGGCTCAGTTGGAAGAGCATGCAACTCTTGACATCATGGTTGTGAGATTGGGCCCCACACTGGATGTAGAGATTACTTAAATAAATTTTTTAAAAAATGTTTAAAATAAATATATATTATCATCAAGTAAGGTTTGTCTCAGGAATGTAGAAGTGATTAACATTAGAGAAATCTATTAACATTGTAAATTTTTAATATCCGTGTTTATTAAGTGTATTCTGAATGCCTGTGAGGTATTCTGAATGAGAGACAGATTTATTATTCATTACCTTATAGTAAATAATAAGCACGTCACCTCTGCTTTCCCTTCCACCTCTAAGGGTAACACAGTAAAACCAAACAGGAGAACCTCTGTGCAAGTAGACTTGACACTCCAGAGATGAAGGATGGACAACAATGGATTTATTCCTTATATATACAGGAGAGAGAGAGCCACCCTCCTTCACTGAGGCAAGGAAGGAAATGTATTTTTACTCATTTGAGAGTGGATAGAAAAGATCCCCGATTCTCAGTCTGACCTTTGAAGTGCAAATATATCTTTCCAGGGCGGGAGAAATGACTGATGTTTCTGGCTTTTAAGATGCAGAGATCTATGTGTTCAAGGTCTGGCATTCATACTGGTTGAAATGTAAAGATGTAGGGTGATAGGGCACCAGTCTTCCCGGTATGTTGGGGCCTAACTTAGGGACTCAGTCCAGGCTATAACCACTTGGCCCTCTTGATTCTTTCAGATAGAGCAATTAACTTGATGAATGGCTGCAGACCTATTTTTTAGAGCATGTTTCTGGAGGCAGTGAAGGCAAACATCACCTTTATATCATATGCATTTTTTTGTGTGTATCTCAGAAGGCTAGGACATTGACAATGGACCAGTATTAAAGTTTTATTGGAAGTCTTGGTGAAAAAAGATAAGAATACTAAAAATGTATAAGGATAGGAAAAAACAGATGGGTCAGGCATCTACTGCAGTCTAAACAGCATATACACAGAACATGTGGAGTCCCACTCAAATAAATTATTTACAGTAATAAAAAATTCAGCAAGGTTGTTGAACACAAGATCCATACAGAAAACTTGAAGAATCCTACACAGTAACAAATTAAAAATGAATTTGGAAAATAAAATTTCATCTGGAATGGTGAAAAACTGGTAAATGGGAATACATCTTTTAGAAATCTACATTCATTTCATCATGAGGAAAATCAGAATATTTAATTGGAAAAATAAAACACTCAAAGAAAGGAGAGGATAGAAGCTAGTCTGGAGGTCAGACTCAGTTTTGTGAAATCTCAGTTCTCTTGAATCTGTGATCTGAGTGCATCTCTGATTGAAATCCTTAGAGCCTTTCTGAGGAATTCAAAAGCTGATACCAAAAGTCATGAAAGAGTGAAGGTCTGAGGAAGTGAAGAAAAACTTGGAAGAAAGAAAGAAAACTTGCAATATCAAAAATCAGGAAGTAATAGAAACTTAAGGTTCTCCAGAGAAATGAAACTAGTGGAGGGAGGGTAGAAGGGAGAGATGTTAATTGGTGGATATTGATTATAATGAATTAGTTCACATAACATAGAGGCTGAGAAGTGCCAAGGTCTGCACCAGCCAGCTGGAGACCCAGAGGAGAGTAAATGTGAATTCCATTCTGCATCCAAAGGCCAAAGAATTAGGAGAGCAGATGGTATGAATTCCAGCCTGAGTGCAGAGTATCCCAGCTCAACAGTTGGGCAGAAGTTCCTTCTTAATCAGCCTTTTTGTTCTATTTAGGTCTTAAGTAGATTAGGTCAAGGACACACACAAGGGGAAGGGCATCTGCTTTATGTAATCTGTAGATTCAAATGTTCATCTTGGCCAACACTCTTAGAGACTCATCCAGAATAATGTTTGACCAATTATCTGGGCACCCCATGGTCCAGTCAAACTGACACTTAAAGGTAACCATCATAGTAGCTAACTTGTATATTTTACTCCATGTCTACCAGGCACTCTTCTAAGTGCTCTGCATATGTTAATTTTCTTAGTTTTGATTTTTATCTTCATTTTATAAGTGAAATGAAGGCTCACTGAGGTTAGGAACCTGAATATTTATCCCAATGATATAGAATAGAGAGCCAGGAAATAGCCACACATACATGGAGTCTTGGCATATGATGAAGACAGCATTGCCAGTCAGGAGTGGGGGAAGACGGTATTGTGATGATCGCTCATCTTTAGTAAGTTACTACTTTAGCTCTTAGGACACAATTAAAGATCTCAAAGTGAAAAACAAAAGTTCAAAATCTGAACCAAAAATTGTAGAAGAATATCTTTATAACATTATAGTAGGGAAGGAATTCTCTATGACAAGTTATAAAAGACCCCACCACAATTGATAGTTGCATCAAAGTGTAAAACATCGGTAGTCACTCTACCTCAAAGGAGCTTGTTCCCTGGATGTACTGCTAAGCACTTGACTTTATTAACTGAATTAGTTCTTACAAAACAAACTGAAGATGTACATACCTTATGACCTAGCCATCCTGCTTCTACAAAGATACATTACAGAGCATCTTGTGTTTCTTCGTGCCTGCTCTGTTATAACCACTCAAGATCAAAGGCAATCCAACTATACCCTCAGGAATCACATTGATGAATAGATAAGAAATGGCATATTCAGATAATTGAAGTTTTTAAGATTAAGAAACTTAATCTAAAGACCCATTGTAGCTACAGCCCCCCCAAAATATTGAGTGATAAAGAGTAGGTTGCAGAACATACATATGGTATAATATCATCTGTCTACTTTTAGAAATACAGACTATTTTGTACATGTGTATTAACACATGAATTTTAAAAATATGTAATAAGACTTGAAACAATATGTCATGAGCTTCTAGAACTTCAGTGTATTTTTTTTTAAAGATTTTTAATTTATTTGACAGAGAGAAACACAGCCAGAGAGGGAACACAAGCAGGGGGAGTGAGAGAGGGGGAAGCAGGCTTCCAACTGAGCAGGGAGCCCAACGTGGAACTCGATCCCAGGTCTCTGAGATCATGACCTGAGCCGAAGGCAGTCGCCCAACCAACTGAGCCACCCAGGCGTCCCAGTGTATTTTTTTTTTCAATGAGTAAATGTCAAATGTTAACATATATTAATTCTGGGTGATGAGTGTATAGATTTTTAAAAATAATGAACCCTGAGACATTTGGCTGGCTGATGGGACAGGTCACCAAAGGCTTTCCTTGGCCCTTCACTATGGCCTAGAAGATGGCCTTGAGTGTTCCAGACTATGAGAAACTAATTGTGAAACACTAACCAGATGGTTTTACTAAAGTGGTGAGAGTGGATCTACCTCTAAGGGATGGAGTCACATTGAACCAAATGGAAGCTAATGTACACAAGCCAGAATGTAGGCTATTTGATTTACAATGACCTGAGCACTTAGGTCAGCCTAACCAGTGCATTTTCAACTTATTAGCAAAGCTCCTAGAGAGTTTACCAGCCAAACAAAACATAATACTTCCGTTTTCTTAACAAAGACATATACTTTTATGAAATTGCTTTAATGGACACTGTGAGCTTTTCCTTCTGAATTTATTTATCAGGTGCTATATATTTTCCCCTCACTTCCTAGCCTTTACAAATGCCAACTGATTATCTGGATATTTCATTAACTAGCTTTGTCCATTGGATTAGAGTTGCCATAGTTAGCAAACAAATGCAAAGGAAGGCACACATTTAGCAAATAAAAATATGTCCCATGCTTTCTGTATTTATGGGTTTGATTCTGCTTTTTTTTTTTATTCACTTGTTTTTTAGATTCCACATATAAGTGAAATCTTATGGTATTGGTCTTTCTCAGTCTCACTGTTCCACTTAGTATAATACCCTCTAGGTCCATCCATGTTGTCACAGATGGCAAGACCCTATCCTTTTTTATTTGAGTAATATTCCATTGTCTATATCTACCGCATCTTCCTTGTCCAGACAAAATATGTGAAAGGGAGTGGGAAATACAGGATTCCAGTTATGGAATGAGTAAGTCATGGGAATACAAGGTGTAGTAGCATAGATAATATGGCCAGTGGTATTGTGATAGTGTTTTATGGTGACACATGGGAGCTATGCTTTTGGTGAACAAAGTATAACACATAGATTTGTTGAATCACTGCGTTGTACACCTGAACTAATATAACACTGTGTGTTGACTATACTGAAAAAAAAGCATTCTACACTTTTCTTTCTTTTCAAAATTTAAGAAACTTTATTGAGATATAATTTACAAGATGTATAATTCACCCACTTAAAATGTAAAAGTCAGTGTTTTTTAGAATGTTCTTATGGTTGCGCCTTCATCATCATAACATAATTTTAGAATATTTTCTTCCTCCCTAAAGGAAACCCATATCCTTTGGCAGTAACTTCCAATCCTTCCCCTTCTCCAACTCCCTCTGCTCTAGGCAATCACTAAATTTGTTTTGGTCTCTTTAGATTTGCCTCTTCTGGAGAGTTCATAAAAATGAAACCATGTAATACATGGTCTTTTGTATATAGTATATATAAAATTCACTTAGTATATCTTCAGGATTTATCTATGTTGTAGCATGTATCACTACTTCATTCCTATTATGGATGAAGAATATTCCACTGTATGAATATAGCATATTTTATGTATCCATTTATCTGTCAGTCACTGTTTGGTTTGTATGAATGATACTGCTATAAATATTCATATACAAGATTTTGTATGAACATGCATTTTCACTACCCTTGGGTTGATTCATAGGAGTGGAATGGGTGGGTCTTATGCTATCTCTGTTTAACGATTTGAAGTACTGCTAAGTTAAGTCACCAAAATGGCTACATCATTTTTACATTCCTACCAGCATATAAGGATTTCAGTTTCTCTACATTTTCCCCACCCCTTACTGTGATCTCTTTTTTATTATAGCCATTCTCATGAAATGAGGTAAAACCTTGTAGTTTTGATTTACATTTCCCTGATGGTGAGTGATGCTGAATGTATTTTCAGGTGTTTATTGGTTGTTTGGAGAAATGTCTGTTCAGATTCTTTGCCCATTTTTAAATTGGGTTGTCTCTTTATTATTGAGCTGTAATTATTCTTCATATATTCTGAATGAAAATTCTTCATCAGAGATTGTCTGTGCAAATGTTTTCTCCTATTTGATGGGTTATAATTTCACTTCATTTTGTTATGTGCAGTGTGAAAGTTTTAAATTTTAATATAGTCTAATTTACCTATTTTTATTCCTTTTGTCACTTGGGTATTTGGTGGCACAGCTAAGAAACCATTACCTAGCCCAAGATGACTCCTTGTTTTCTTCTAAGAGTTTTATAGTTTTATCTCTGTAATCATTTTTTAGTTAAATTTTATGTACGGTATGAGGAACAAGCCCAATTTCATTTTTTTTTTGCATTTGGTTTGCTCCTATTTTTGTAGTTTCTTAAGATGGAACGTGATGTTACTCATGGAAATATTTCTTCTTTGTTAACATAGACAATTACTGGTATATGTTTCACCCTGAACTCTGATTTGGTTGTAGCCCACAAGTTTGTTATTTTGTTTTTTGTTTTTGTTTTTTTAATTTTTATTTGTCTCAAAATATTTTCAATATCCCTAGTGATTTCTTCTTTGGCCAACTAGTTATTAGAATATTTAAGTTCCAGATATTTCCTTCAGTTATTGGTTTTCTTCTTTTCTTCCTGCCTTCCTTCCTCCCTTTTTCCCTCCCTCCTTCTCTTCCTTCCTTCTTTATTTTATTTTATTTTATTTTATTTTATTTTATTTTATTTTATTTATTTTATTTTCCTTTCTCTTTTTCTCTCAGAGAATGAGAGATAGAGAGAGTGTGAATGCAGAGCAGGGGGAACAGCAAGAAGAGGGAGAAACAGGCTCCCCGCTGAGCAAGGAGCCTGATGCAGGACTTGTTCCCAGAACTCTGGGATCATGACCTGAGCTGAAG
The DNA here is from genome assembly GCA_004023965.1 of Spilogale gracilis. NCBI lineage: Eukaryota > Metazoa > Chordata > Mammalia > Carnivora > Mephitidae > Spilogale > Spilogale gracilis. Next base: position 18,651 of record PITA01004088.1, read on the forward strand.
GCAGATGCTTAACAGGCTGGCCCACCCAGACATCCCTCAGTTATTGGTTTCTGATTTCATTTCTATGTGATCAAAAAGCATACATTCCATTATTTCAATTATTTTTAATTTATTGAGATTTGTTTTATGTCTTGGCGTATTGTGTGCTCTGGAGAATGTTCTGTGTGTGCATAAGAAGAACATGTATTCTATTGTACAGTGGAGTGTTGTAGAGAGCTGTTAGCTCTAGTTGGTGTATATAATTCATCAAATCTTTTTTCCTTTGTTGATCTTCTGCCAGGTTGTTCTACTCATTGGTGGAAGTGGGGTAATAAAGTTTCCAATTATCATTACTGAATTGCCTATTTTTCCGTTCTGCTTCCTTTCACCTTGCCTCTCTCAGTGTGGGACTTCCAGTCTATGAATGAGTGGGACAGGGGTCAGGGTCCCAGTACTTTCTGCCTACAGTGTCTGGGGTAGAGCTTCCACTCTCCAAGTGGCATCTGGGTGGGGGAATACAGACCCAGTCCTATTGTCCTCATCTGCTTGGAACAGAGCTTCTGCAACATGACGATTGTACGTGAGGGATATGAGAAGTGCCAGAAGCCTAGTCCTACTGTGGTGAGTCCATGGCTTCAAACTGGGAGCATGGGGAGAAGGGAGCTCCTGTCTTCTTGGCTGCACATGCCTGGGGTCCAGCTTCCTGGGAGCTGGGGAATGGGTATAAGGGACTGAGTCATGGCTCAAATGCCACAGATTCTCTTTTTACTGAGATGTAGTTTATTATTTTGAGTGACTGTCTTTCCATTGGCTGTATAGGCATTTAGGACAATTTCTAGAGACTATGAATGATTGATGGTTTTTTTTAATATTTGTACCAGTTGTTTTTCTTGGGAGAGAGTCTGCCCAGCTCCTTACTCCTTCATTTACAAAGTCCTGTTCCTTCCTTTTTTAAGATTCTGAAATACCATGATGTTTTTTTGCTTCCTTCTCTTTCCTCTCTCACTTTTGGTTTGGTGATTTATTTTTATAAGAAGATCATTTCAGTGTGTATATTCAATAAATAGTTTCTTCTCTATGGGATCACTGTCTGCCATTTCTTAGCTATTCTGTGAACATAGATGGCTTCATTGAGATTTATGTGGAGTCTGATAAAAATTGTAGATAACATCACACTGAACTTCTCTGGTTCCTATATGACAGTGATGTACTCTGTCTGTCAACTTCTGCACATGGCACTTTGGGGACAGTATCTTGGAACCTTACTCAGGCAAACTATCACATCCCTTAGTTTGCTTGTGCAATGTCTTGTTACATAGCATTAAGTTCAGGCCAAACCTGATAAGAGCCTCTGATTCTTACCTGGATTTAATACTGGTATCACTCTGAATCCAGACATAGTGTACAGTTTTATAATTGTGATATGTACTAATTATATTTCCCTCTAGTAGCCATGGCCCCTGTGGTCAAAAACAAGGCAGAAATAATGTGCATGACAGAATTAGTTTCACTGGACACAGGGCTTATCCCATGTTGTGAGAGTCAAGTGAAGACCAGGCTAATCAAGCCTCAGAGAAAGAAATATTCTCAAATATTGTATAAAGCCCCAAATGAAACAATTTTCTATATCTTTTCTATTGGGTCTGGTCATTTCCTAATACAGCACTTTATTCATAGTCACATAATGGCAACAGACACAGTGGTGGGAAGTGGAGAACCTACAAGAGAGACACCGTCATGGAACCCCCCTCTCTTTTTTATTCTGAGAGTTCTGAAAAATCATCTCATCATTGTGAGTTCCCAATATTTTATGATACATAGTTTCCACCAGAAACATTGAAGAATCCCAGATTGATTAGACATCATAGCATTTCTTGTACATTAAAAAATAATAAGTATCAGATATTGTACCTCAAATAGGGAGAAGATATTCATCTTTTCTATTGTATTTTCTCAGGACTCTAATCGGGTCCAAACTATGGAAACATTCTTGTTTAAAAAAGGTTTAACAAAGCGATTTCAACCTAACAGGAAGGAAAGCCATTATACATTTGCCCTGCTATTCAAGGCTATGTCACTGTGTGCAAGATATTTCTAGGTAGTAGAGGAGGGAGAAAGAGAAGAAAGTTTCTAGGTTGTTTTATTTATTTATTTTTTTGGCTCCTTTGATTTTAACATGTAATTCTGCTTTAGCATCACACTTTTTATGATTATTATAAGTTAAGTCTTAAAGTGTACCGAAACCCATTCTCTAAAGCCATGAGCCTCTTGTGGCAGGACAAAGTTCTAACATCTTAATGTTCCTCCTCCCACAATCTCATCTAGGTTCCTCAGTTTGCAGGGTAGGACCTAGAACCAAGTGACTGGTCCAAAATCAGACAGGTCTCTTGCCCCCAAGTCTCATGGTCCTTTGAGCTCATGGAGCTGCCTTCTAAGAGAAGCAACTTCCCAGAATTTACATCTGTTCTTAGTGTTCTTAGTGTTCAACACTGTTCAAGACTGTTCTTAATGTTCAACACTTCTTTCCCCTTCCTGGTTTCTTAGACTCTCCTGCCAAATAAGTAGAAGTAAAAGTTGGGGCGAGAGTTCTTCATGGCTTGCCTTTCTTGCCACAGCAAATCCTTCAGCCACTTTATTTTTCTGAAATGCCAGGGTCATGTTACAGTGGTGCCTCCAAAAGCCTGGGTGACTTTTCAGAGCAGAGCTCTGGGGTTGCCAGCTTTAGACACAGAGAGTGAGAAAGCTGGAAAGCTCTGTTGTGTTAATCCACTGATATCATAGGGTTGATCTGTTACCTCAGCATAGCCTGTTCTGTCTTTCTTAATATAATTTCCAAAGCTCAGGAAAAGAGATCACTTGAAGCCATTGTTGCATAGAAGATCCACTTTGAAAACAGCTTGCGGAATTCTGTGACGATGCAAACTAAACAGGCCACCATGTCTGTTCAGCTTGCTGAGGAATAGCAGGAAGGAGCAAGCTTAGATGCTCCCAAAGCCTGAGTAGAGGATTCTATGTGTTTTTTCTTCTAATTCAATAGACCACTTCTGTGTTTTTCGTAAAACACTGTCCATCCTTGCGTAGAGATAAAATAGAACTCACTTTTGGTTGTTGGGCAGCACAGAAAGCTAATAGGAGATGCACTTAAACTTGAGGTTCTGTTTTGTTTTGTTTTGTTTTGTTTTTTAATTTATTTTAAAACCCATTTGAAAATAGTCTGGTTAAAATCACCCTGTGTGGAAGACACTAAAGATATTAAGTTTGCTGAAAGGCTTTACAGCGGATGCTAATGACACTAAAGTATTTACCAGTAATATGATTTCTTTATATGCTACACAGCTATTTTTATGTTATATTAACTTCATTTTGTGTTTTCTGGATCATTCCCATACTGCTAAGTGTGCAGTGGGTTGTGGCCTAATTATCTTCTTATGCAGTATTAAATAACCTATAAAAAAGGGAACAGAAGCATGAATTAAAAGGAATGAGTCTTGGTCACCATGGGTGGTAAAGGAGAGCAACACGATAGAATCATCACAAATGTAAATCAAATGTAAATGGAATATAAAGCAGAACATACCGTCAGAATTAAGACCTTTCAGAAGATTTCTTGTTTTGGAAAGAAACTCCCTAAAATGGACCTCTGGGGACTTACTTAAATCCCATTGAAATGAAGAGTTAAATGTAACCCACTTAAGTAAAGCTTCTATTTTACGACCAATACTTCCTTTTCAGTATTTTATGCTTAATTTAAAATGTCCACATCTCCCCGCCCTCAACAGTATATTAAAAACTGTAAGTGATAATACTTACAGGATTTTAAAAAATTAGCTAAGTCATTCCTTTCCAAAAGCATCTGCCTCCTATGGATAATTGGTTAGAGAACAGAGCAAAAAGGACAGATATGTCTTGTTATTTTTCAAAAGTAGTATTGTGAATGTACTAAATAGTACTGACTGGTGATTGCCCACCATAACTATTCCTTACAGTTCAATTAAAGTAAAGATTTGAAGGTCAAAGTTTATAAAAACCAGTGTCATTCTTCTAAATGCTAGTTAGTTAGGTTTTATCTGGCTTCTCTCACTGTGGTGTTTGTTTTTATTTGTACGAAGCAGATATTTCCATCTGAAACAAGAATATTCTTAATCTGTTTGCCTACTTGCCTCATCAAGACACCTGTTTCTTTGACTTTGACGATCAGCCCCCAGTGCATGAACTGTCACATGTGGACCTCTCAAGACTTCCCCCCACTTCTTCCAAGATTAGCTCCTAATCTCCAGCCTCTCAGTGCTTATTTCCATTTTTGATGTGATGATACATCAAAACTCAAAAACCAAATTTGCCTTTTTCCTTCAGTCATACCTCTGAAACCCATTATTCTCTCAGTGATGCCATCTGTCTTCCTGTCCCAGGTTTGGCTTCTCCAACTCCCCTTTCTTTCTCCTGTCCTCTACTTTCCTTCACCCAGATCTCTTCAGCACCAATCCAGACTATTTTTCTCTTTAGATTTCTCTCAAATAGCTCCTGCTTTCTGACCCCACCATAACCCTCCTCAGCCTGTCCGAGACCTCAGTACAACTCAACAGCCCTGGGGTCCTTGACTGGTCCCCTGGCCTCCCTCTCCCAACTGTAGTCTGTGCTCTATAAGGCCACAGCAGCCCTCCTCAAATATTCCTGTCACCATGATTTTCAGCTATTTGTAATACCCTCCTGATTCTGTTTGGCTCACAGGATAGAATAAAAAGGTCCCAGGATCAGACTCAAGGATTAACACAGGTCTGTCCCCCGCCTGTATTTTTTCTCTCACTTTCTATTTCTTCTCAGTCAGGTCTTTTCACTCCAGCCAAGACTGTAGTTGCTCTTTGGGATTTTGAACCTCTTCTTCCATATTTCTTGCTTAGAATTCCCTCTGCTCTTCCCAGCCAGATCCATCTTAGTGCCTGTGCGCCATACCCCTATCTATTTTTGTAGACACTTTCTTGCACTAAATATGTATTTAGTGGGCATCTGTGGTGGATTCTGTCTTAGAAGCTCAACCTGGTGGGAGCTGGGGGAGGAGTCTTTGTGCCTAGCTCCCTTGTGACAAGCTCCTGCTTGGTGTTTAGCACAATGACCCAGGTGTTTGAGGAGGCCGCTTGCAGTAATTGCTTTCTGAATATATAGAGAGCCTCGTGTTTACCTTCTCAGCACCGTAGATAATATGGCTCCCTGGTGCCTTTTTCATCAATGAGTGAATTAACTCTGCCTTGAAAAAGGTCTTACCTTTCATGTGAGTCAGCCCTCTCATTTGTAAAAGGAGGAATTGAACATAGTTCATTGCCAAGGTGAACTCTGATTCTGGCCATTGCACTTGTGTTTTCAATGGCCATGCGTTTTTGTCTTGCTTTGGGTATCCATACCTATTAGATTGCTTGATCTTTGCAGAAAGACTGGCAAATTCTCAGCAAATGTAGGTGGCTTGATTTTGAGTGTCTTCAGTGTCTTTCTTATATCTCTTGTCTGGGGACATTCATGTCTGCTCCCTTCCTCTTACTCAATTCATTGTAGGAATTTTTTTCTTTTCTTTTCTTTCTTTCTTTTTTTTTTTTTTTTAAGATTTTATTTATTTGACAGAAACAGCGAGAGATGGAACACAAGCAGGGGGAGTGAGAGAGGGAGGCTGAGCAGGGAGCCGGATTCTGGGATTCTGGGATCATGACCTGAGCCAAAGGCAGACACTTAATAACTGAGCCACCCAGGCACCCCGATTGTAGGAATTTTTTCTTATTCTTGAAAGAAAGGCGAACAGGAACATTCCTAATACACTGTCTCAGAGTGACTTTCAGGAACATTAAGACTTTGTGTTTACCTCTGGAGGGCAGTTTTAGGAAAGAAAATAGACTCTTTTCTTAAATGGTATTCATCTCTCCAGTGATACCCAGTACTCTAAAGTTACCCAGGCAAACCATGAGAGACTGTGGACTTTGGAAAACAAACTGAGAGTTTTAGAGTGAGGGGGGGAGTGAGGAGATGGGGTAGCCCAGTGATGGTATTAAGGAGGGCACATATTGCATGGAGCCCTGGGTGTTATACCCAAACAATGAAGCATGGGACACTGCATCAAAAACTAATGAAATACTGAATAGTAACATAACATAACATAAAAATAAATTTATTTATTTATTTATTTATTTATTTATTTATTTATTATTTATTTTACTTACTTACCTACCTACCTACTTACCCACCGACCCACCCAGGCTCACCATTTGCCTGCTTGAAAGGGGTCATGATGTCTTTTCACAAAGAATCAAAGTGGTAGCAAATTTAGTCATTCCACGAAAAGCCCCATCTGAGTCACAAATGATTTATATATGAGTGAAGCCCAGAAGCGGTTGGTGTGTAGGCATACTATGTGTCAGAACAAGAATCTATGATGGGAATGCATTAGGCTGGAGGTGGCAGTGGATTCCAGGCCTTTAAATGTTACTTATTGAGTCCATGGTGATAATGCCACTGACACCACACCATGGGCTCAGGGATTAAAATAAAAATGAGAATAATTCACATTTTGGGGGGTAGGGTAAGATGTATATTCTTCTTTCCATCTGGGACAGAAAATCCAACCAGGTTGCAAATCAGGTTGCTATAAATTTAGTTTCTTTCTTCATCTGGGTTCTCCATTCTTGCTGTGTATCTGTGTCATCTTCCTCTCCCAACCTCTGCGGTAAACCAGCCCAGACCCTTGTTCTTTTTCTTAAGTTTGCTTCTGTTTCTCACTCTCAGTGGCTGATTTTACCTTTAGCTTCATGGAGAGACTAAAAAATACTAAGTGATAATTCCCTTCAATCCCACCTTTCCATCCATTCCATGCTGGCTTCTTTCACTGCTGTTGAAATGCACAAAGATGATCTCCAAGGCCAAATCTACCACTCTATAGCTCTAAACTATATTGATTAGCCTGTTCTTCCCTCTAGAACTGTGGCTGTCAACCCTTGGCCGCAAATTGGAATGAGCCAGCCTGCTTTTGCAAAACTGATGCTCAGGCCCTACCTCTGGCCAATGAAGCCAGAATCTCTGAGGGTGAAGCTCATGCATTAAGTCCCAACAGATGAATGGATAAAGAAGACATGGTCCATATATACAATGGAATATTACTCAACAATCAGAACGGATGAATACCCAACTTTTGTACCAACATGGATGGGACTGGAGGAGATTATGCTGAGTGAAATAAGTCAAGCAGAGAAAACCAATTATCATAGGGTTTCACTTATTTGTGGAACATAAGGAATAGCATGGAGGACATTAGGAGAAGGAAGAGAAAAATGAAGGGGGGGAAATTGGAGGGGTAGATGAACCATGAGAGACTGTGGATTCTGAGACACAAGCTGAGGGTTTCAGAGGGGAGGGATATGGTGGGGATGGGTGAGCCTGTGGTGGGTATTAAGGAGGGCACGTATTGCATGGAGCACTGGGTGTTATCATAAACAATGAATCTTGGAGCTCTATATCAAAAACTAATGGTGTGCTGTATGGTGACTGACATAACATAAAAAAAAAAAAAAAAAATGCTCCCTGGGGGTAGTGAGGCTTCCCGGAGCAGCCAGCCTTACGAACACATCCTTAGCCTAACAACTCCATAAAGTCAAGTATCTTGTGTGTGTTGAAAATGGTTCCACTCTGCAGAGCACCCCTATATCAAGTTATAATCATGGTATAATATTCTTCTTCACATACCTGCCAAGATTACTTCACTTGATTTGAGTGAGTTTTAGTATTCATATAGCCAAAGTGAAAAAAATGATAATATGACAGTAATTTTTACATTTAAATTTTAAGAAGCCTCTAAATACCAAAGTGATAGTTATTAGTGAATAATTCATGCCTCAGTTATTAGAATTGCTATCTTCACTATTTCTCACGTATACACTTGACCTCAAAAGTTGTAATCATTTCTCATATAGAAACCTAGGCCCTCAGTGCTTTGTTCACTAAAAGTGAAGTTTCTCTGCTCTGGAAAAACTGTAATGATTAAGGTGTTATCATGATATATTTATTAAATATATATAAAATATTAAATATATGTCCTATACTTAATGTGATAACCATATCAAGGACAATTCTGATGGAGAAAAAATTCATTTGAACCATTTCTTATGAATTTTTGTCAGTTCTTATTTCCATTCAAATGTTAATTTTGCTTATTTTATTCTACATACACGATGGAATATTACTCAGCCATAGAAAGGAATGAAGCCCTGGTAAATGCTGTACCATTGCAAGACCTTGAAAACAGTGTGCTAAGTAGAAGAAACCAGCTTCCAAAGACCATATAGTACATAATTCCATTTCTGTGACGCCCATCACAAGTAAATCTATAGAGATAGAAAAAAGTGGTTGCCTAGGGCTGGAACTTTGAGGGGAACAGGGCAGTGATGGATAATGGGGACAGCGCTTCTTTTGTAGTCATAAAAATGTTCTAAAATTGGAGTGATGGTTGCACAACCTTGTGAATATACTCAAAAGCACTGAACTATAAACTTTGGTGAATTGTCCTGTATATGAATTATCTCAAAGCTGGTATAAAAATGTTACTAATGAAAGAAAATATGAACACATTTTATCTTCATTGTACCTGAACTTCAAGTATAAAGGCTGGGTAGAATGTCCATGAAGGTACAGAGACTCAGGTGTATTGTCATCATGAGTTTTTCCTGCAGAATTTAGCAGACAATGGGTTTTAGAAGATGAGAATGACTAGAAATAGCAGTGTAAGGACAGATGACAAGCATCGGAATAGACATGTGCTTAGAGTAGCAAGACTTAAAGGCTATAAATAGGGCGATCATATATACCAATTTGCCAGGAAAGCCCAGTTTATATGTCTTGCCCTGGCCTGATTAATAGTGGTCCCTTAACTCTCAAAACCTTTCTTAGTAAATTATACAAATGCCCTTGAGTTATGGGAGGTAGTAGCATACGTAAAGGCAATATGCTCTAACAATGCAGATTATAACTTGTTAACAATGGTGGGGAGCACTAGGTGAGTTTATAAAAAGTAGGGTGAGCCTAATATTGCCTTTGATGTGTTTCTAGGAATAAAAGGCTATTTCCTTCATTTGTTTTGGTTCTTAAGTTCCAGGTATGAGTGAAGTCATATGGTACTCGTCTTTCTCTGACTGATTTGTTTCACTTAGCATTATACTCTCTAGCTCCATCCACATTATTGCAAATGGCAAGATTTCATTCTTTTTTTTTAACTGAATATATTCCATTGTGTGTGTGTTTATCTTTATCAACTCATCTATTGATGGACCCTCAGGCTGCTTCCAAAATTTGGTTATTGTAAGCAATGCTACAATAAACATAAGGGTGCGTATATCTTTTCAAATTAGTGTTTTTGTATTCCTTGGGTTAACCCAGTAGTGGAATTAGTGGATCATATTTTTTATTTTTTGAGGAACCTCCATACTGTTGTCCACAGTGACTGCAGCAGTTTGCGTTTCTACCAGTAGTACACAAGGCTTCTTCTTTCTCCACATCCTCACCAAGACTTACTGATTCTTCTGTCTTTGATTTTATCTATTCTGACAGGTGTGAAGTGGATACCTCATTGTGGTTTTGATTTGCATTTCCCCAATGACGAATGACATTGAGCATCTTTTCATGTGTATATTGGCCATTTTTAGATCTTCTTTGAAAAAATATTTAGTCATATCTTCTTCCCACTTTTTTAAAAAAAAGATTTTATTTATTTATTTGACAGAGAGAAATACAGCAAGAGAGGGAACACAAGCAGGGCGAGTGAGAGAGGGAGAAGCAGGCTTCCCACCAAGCAGGGAGCCCAATGCGGGGCTTACTGAATATATTTATTCTAATAGATTTGTAAAGGAATCTTATGTTTTTTTTGTATATAGTATCATCTCCTTGGCAAATGTGGCAATTTTTGTTTTTGTTTTTTGTGTTCAGTCACCCTTTATTTTTTTGATTAGAGCACTTAGTCAATTTTCACTTTATTTTATTTTAAAGATTTTATTTATTTATTTGAGAGAGAGATAGAGTGTGTGTAAGTGGGGAGGAGAGGGAGAATCAGACTCTCCACTGACCAGGGAGCCCAAAGTGGGGCTCGATCCCAGGACTGTGAGATGATGACCTGAACCAAAGGCAGATGCTTAACTGACTGACCTACCCAGGTGCCCCTCATTTTGCATTTTAAGGCAATTATTGATAGGTAGATACTTATTGCCATTTTGTTAATTATTTTCTGATTGTTTTCATAGTTCTTTTCTTCCTCTCTTCCCTTGTGATTGATGCCTTTTTTTCAGTGTTATGTTTGGAGTTCTTTCTTTTGATTTCTTTGTATTTTATGTAGGTTTTCAGTTTGAAGTTATCAGTGATATTCATATATAGCACCTTATGTATATAGCAGTATATTTTAAATCAATGGTCCCTTAAGTGTGAGCACATTCTAAAAGTACTACATTTTAACTGCCCCCCAGGGTTTTAGGTTTTGACATCAAATTTTACATCTTTTTATTTTGCATATTCATTTACTACTTATAGATATAATTGGTTGTATTATTCTTGTCTTTTGAACTTCATATTAGCTTTATAAGTGATTGATCCACTACCTTTACTTATGTTTTTTACCAGGGAGATTTTTTCCCCCCACATAATTTTTTCTGCTTAAAGAAGTCCCTTTAACATTTCTTGTAAGGCTGGTGGTGATGAGCTCCTTTTATTTCTGTTTGAATGAAAAACTCTTTATCTCTTCAATTTTGAATGATAATCCTGCCAAATAGAGTGTTCTTGGGTATAGATTTTTTTTTCTTTTCAGCACTTTTAATAGATCATGTCACTTCCTTCTGGCCCACAAAGTTTCTGCTGAAAAATCAGCATGGTAGCCTTATGGGGTTTCCCTCGTCTGTAACTATTGTCTTTTCTGTTGCTGCTTTTAAAGTTCTCATTATCATTAATTTTTGCCATCTTAATGATCATGTATCTTGGTGTGGACCTCCTTGTGTTCATCTTTTTTGGGGCTCTCTGTGCTCCCTGGACTTGGAAACCTGTTTCCCTCTTCAGGATGGGGAAGTTTTCAGGTATTGTTTCCTCAAACCAGTTTTTTGCTTTTTTCTCTATCCTCTTCTTCTGGGACCTCTGTAATGTGAATGTTAGTACAGTTGTTGTTCCAGAGATCACTCAAACTATCCTCATTTTTTAAAATTCTGTTTTCTTTTTGCTCTTCATCTTGATGATTTCCACTGCCCTGTCTTCCAGATCACTGATCTTTTCTTATGCATCCTCTAACCTGTTGTTGATTATTTCAAGTGTGTTTTTTGTTCAGTTATTGTATTCTTCAGCTCTGATGGGCTATTTTTTTTAATTTCCTATTTCTTTGTTGAAGTTGTCAATGTGTCCACTCGTTCTCCTGAATTCAGGGACCATTTTTATTACTTTGGACTCTTTATCAGGTAGATTGTTTATCTCTGTTTTGTTCTGTTTTTGTTCTTTCATTTGGAACACATTCTTCTATCTCATTTTGCTTTACCCTGTTTGCTTCTATGCATTAGGTAGGTCACCTATGTTTTCTGGTATTAAAGGAGTGGACTTAAGTAGAAGGTATCCTGGAGGACCCAGAAGAATAACTCCCTCTGGTCACCAAAACCATATTCTTCAGGGGTGCCCCTATGTGGGTTGCATGCATTCAACTGTGATAGCTGGGCCATGACTGCTTGAAGGTGTACTGGTAGGTGTGGCTAGCACCCAGCCTGGCTGGCTGTAATGGGCAGCTGGCAGAACTCCTTCGTGGTGTTACTAGTTGCAAGGTCTTGCCATGACCTTGCTGTCCATGGTGATGCAGCTTACCCCCAGGACAGGAGCTACTTTGTGAGGGGAGGAGTTTCCAGTCCCAGCTGAGGTCACCCATGGCGGGGTAGGGGGGCATTGGGAACCACTTTGGTGGAGTGGTGGTGGGGGGTGGCAAATGCTAGTTTTGACTGAGACTGCTGCCAATGGAAACCGGGGGTGTTGTCCCAGCAAAGGCCACTGACTGGGTGTGGTGTGGTGGGAACCATTCTGGGTGAGGATGCTGGTCTTGACTGAGTCTGCCTGCTGGGTTTGTGGGTCAGGAGCCACCGTGGAGAGATACCTTCTCTGGTGGGTCCCTGAGGAAGCCAGGGTGGTATCTATCTCTCATATTATTCATTTGGAACCAAGGTTCAAAGAAAGGTTTACTTATCACCTTCACACAGCCAAGGGCTTGGAAAGGAGTAGAAATGTACTGGTTTGGTGACAGTAAGATTTTGCTTTGCCAAGAGTGTAACTTGGAGAGAATTAGTGAAATATTTCCATTCTTCAAAAGGATTTGGTGCACAGTTTGTCTTTATATTGTGTAGGAAGCCAACATGATAGCAATCATTTAAGATTTTATTCCTACTAGAGTATAGACTTGTCAGCTTTAACCAGGATCCAAGGTTTGGGATGGAAACTCTTGATCACTTTTTATCCTCTCTGCCACAGTGAATAAGAACAAAATTTCTAAAGGGTGATTTTAAGGCAGAAAATGTACTTTATATTCAGCAGTGAGAAAGAAACCTATAGCCAGATAAGGAGTAGCAAAGGAGAGTTATTTTTCTTCCCTGGGAAAGAGTCTATGCTCAGTCACACAAAACCCTTTCAGCATGATTAGGAGCTAAGACTCTGGAGGAAGGAAGGGACCAAGCTGTCTCTAGGATTTGAAAAACAGTCAAGTAGAGTCACTGCAGTTAAATCAATAAATCAGATTAGAATCCAAGACACAAAACTATTAACAGTCAGATCTCCCTTTGCATTCAGTACTTGAATTGTTTCTCTGCACATCAACAATTTCACCATGTGTTTCTGTATTGATTAGTTCCTGGACCCTCTGTCTCTGGGAGGAGACAGGATGGCAGTAATGGATTGGTCTGTCACCACAAACTAAAAGTCACCTGTAGCTTTCACTTGTTGGGAAGCTAGCCCTCCAAATAATTTTAGAAGCTCTTTTGCACTTTAATGTGAAGAAGTAGATATAACTTTGCCCTGAAACATTTCTTTTGGGGCCACAAGCTTTCAGTAGTAGTTATTATCCAGAATAAGACTAAGAAACAAGTTTTGGGGCTCCACAGCCTAGAACTAGGAAGATTTTTATTAATTAACCCACTACACAAACTATACCCAGAGACAAGTGTAGCATTTCTTTCATTTTTATTGGAGTGTAATTTATACAGTAGTTTCAGCTGTACAACATAATGAAATTCTAATGTATAACTCAGTTATTTTATGTAAAAGAATGTTGCTGGGTTAAAGAATTTACTTCAACTGGGATTCTCCTGTGGTTTTCAAATATTCTTGATTTGGTGACTCACTTTTTTTCAACCAATAACTTCAAATTTCTCTCTTCAGTCTGACATTATTAGAGTAAGAAAAGAAAAATGGTTTGAAATTTCAACAATGTGAGAAAAAAATGAAAAGCAGAAAGAACTTATTTTCTCAGGCTTGATCTGAGGAAGGAGGTTGTACTTATATATATGGTATTTAGGTTAAGCCGACAGAGAAATCAGTTGATCACTCTTAGCACCAGGCTCTGTAATCAGGGACAGTTAAAAATATTTGAGGGCGCCTGGGTGGCTCAGTTGGTTAAGCCACTGCCTTCGGCTCAGGTCATGATCCTGGGGTCCTGGGATCGAGTCCCACATCAGGCTCCCAGCTCTGTGGGGAGTCTGCCTCTCCCTCAGACCTTCTCCCCTTTCATGCTTTCTCTCTCTCTCTCTCTCTCTCAAATAAATAAATAAAATCTTTAAAAAAATATTCGAAGGATTTGGTTCCATTATAAACATGTTGTGAGAGCGTTGGTTGGTGAATCTCAGTATCCTTGCAGTCAGTGTATATGGATCCCCTAGGACACAGTATTTCTAAAGTGTGATCTTAGGACCATAGGAATCAGAATCATCTGAGGTTTTCATGTAAAAGATGAATTTCTGAGGTTCATCCTAGATTTTTTAAAAATAAAATCATTGGGTAGGGACACCTGGCTGGCTCAGTTGGTAGAGCAGGCAACTCTTGACACTGGGGTCATTAATTTGAGGCCCATGTTGGGGGTAGAGTTTACTTAAAAAATAAAATATTTTTATAAAAATCATTGGAATGATTTCAAGGTGTAGAAGAAGCATTTGAGAAAATCTAACATTCATAAGAAAGCTTTTAGTAAACTAGGAATAGAGAGAAACTGTCACCTTGATAGATAATACCTACAAAAATCTAGTGAGAAGCTGGAGCTTTCCTATTAGGATCTGGAACAAGGCAAGGATGTTCTCTCTCACTACTGTTTTCAACATCATCCTTAAAGTCTGTGCTAATGCAGTAAGAAAAGGAAATGAAAGTATACAGTTTGGCGAGGAAAAAATAAAATTGTCTTTGTTCACAGATGACATGATTAAGTAGAAAATCTGAAGAAATTGAATTTAAAACACAACCCTATATACATTAGCACACCTCCAGCTGAATACTTAGGTATAAACTTAACAAAACATGTATAAGAAATGGGAAGAAAATGACAAGACTAAAGAAAGAAATCCAAGAGAATAAGCTGTGATCTGTATAATGGAATATTACTCAGTGCTGAAAAAAATGTGAGCTGGGAAGCCATGAAAAGACATGGAGGAAGCTTTGATGCATGTCACTAAGTGAAAGAAGCCAGTTGGTAAAGGCTACATGCTATTTGATTCCAACAACATGACATTGTTAAAAAAGACAGAACTGTGGTGATAGTCAAAGTGTTATTGGTCGCCAGGGGCTAGCAGGAAGGGGAGGATAAACAGGCAGAGCACAGGCGATTTTTAAGCCAGTGATTCTATGATGATGGATACATGTCATTATACATTTGTCTAAACCTGTAGAATGTACAGCATCAAGAATGAACTCTCATGTGAGCTGTGGTCTTTGGATCATAATGATGATTATGATCATCAATCATATGTAGATGAATCAATGTAGATTCATCAAATGTAGTAAAAGTACCTCCCTTGTGGGGGATGTTGAGAATGGAGGAGTCCATGGCTGTGGAAGGGGTAAGTGGTACATAGGATGTCTCTGTCTTCTCAGTTTTGCTACGAACATAAAGCTGCTCTTACAAATAAAACTATTTTTAGAAATCAGGGGGAAAAGGTTATGGGGTTGGCATCTGATAGATAGTGTCAGGAATAAGAAAACCTTTTCTGTAAAGGGCCACATCATAAATATTTTAGGTTTTATAGGCCACGTATGGTTTCTATGGTTTCTTTAAAAATGTCCAAATAATTTTTAGCTGATAGGCCTTAAAACAACAGGTAGCAAGTCAGAGTCAGCCCATGAGTTTTAGTTTGCTGATCTCTGGACTGCGTAATTATAAACACGGATCTTGCAAAAAAAAAGTTCTGAGGGTTAACCTGGCCAAACCAAAACTATAGAGTATTTTTGCACACCGCCCAGTTTAGCAAACAAGGCATTAGAAATGTATATTTGAATCTGATTAAAATCCTGTTGTTAATTAGTGTATTCACTTCCTCCCTCAACACTTCTGACATAGCAATTCTTGGACAAGTTCTTTTAAAATATATCTTTAAATTATCTTGATGCTTATATCACTTATGGAAGTGAGCAAAAGAGAAGAAAAATCTTACCCAAGAAGAGGGACACAAAATTTCATAAAAGGTAGCCAGGAAACCTGGGGACTGAGTGAATTATGATTTAAAGAAATACAAATACTGAGGCAGTCTTCCAAAATGGATTTTTTAAAATAAGTACTTTTGAAATTCTATAAAGATGCAGGAATAAGTAATGTTCATAACAGAAGAAAAAGGAATCGTGAAATACAAATATAGGTTGTGACTCAAGAACAGGAAGAACAAAAAAGAACCAAGTAGGAGTCCTGGAATTGAAAATTCTGGTCATTTTTAAATTAACAGGTGAATATAACTGAAGAGAAACTTAACACATTTGAAGACCCAGAACAAAACACTGAGTGTTTTATTATTATTATTATCATTATTTTTAAGTGACAATAAGGGACATCTGGGTGGCTCAGTCAGTTAAGTGTCAGACTTTTGATCTTGGCTCAGGTCATGATCTCAGGGTGATGAGCCCAGAGGTGGGGCTGCCTGAGATTCTCTCTCTCCCTCTGCTCCTCCCCCATCTTGTACACATGTGATCTCTCTTTTTCTCTCTCAAATAAATAAATCTTAAAAAAAAGTGTGAGTGAAGTTACAGAGCCAGATCAGATAAGTTGAGAAGTTTGTTCCAACATATGACTTATGTATTTGAAAAATTTGAACAGTGAGAAACTATCTTCCGTATTAGAAAAAACCTAGATCCTCTGAGAAACCATACCCCAGTTGGTGAATATGAGAAATAAAAATCCAGTCCTTTCTACAGTACAGGGACACCTCTATGTGACATAGAACATGGGACTCTCTGGTCATTGCTGTCCTCTGATTTCAGAACTTGGTTGAGGGGCCCACGGTCCAATTTTCAGCCTCCACTTTCTCTCTTAGTCCTACTCCTTTGTACAGGCCAAGAATTACAGGATTTTATATGGCCTCTGGACCTGAGGTTCTATGCAAGACAAAATTATCATTCCAGAGTAAAAATGAAATAAAGGTTTGGAAAAACTCTAATAGAATTTACTTCCTACAGATTCTTTCTGAGAGAACTACCAAAGAATGGGCTCCAGCAAGAGGAAAAGTGAATCCAAGGAATGGAGTGGGAGATAAGCAATAGCGGTGAGTAAAAATAGTAAAATACGTTCATTTAATTTGAATGTAAAGCATAGTGATTTATTGAACAAAATGTTAGTCAGGTCAGCTAAATTTACTTCAGTTGGACTCTCCTCTGTCTGTGGCTTCACCTGTTTGCAATATAGTGACTCTTTTTCAACCATTAGCTACTCATTCCTCTTACTAGCTGATCACTCCTATGCTGAGAGAAGATAAACAGTTGGAATATTGCTAGTTTGAGGGAAAAAACCTAGAAAGTACCTTTTTATTTGTCTTTGTAACCCCTGGGAAGGCTCATTCAGTGCTTAGAAATGTGCCTACTACATAGAAAGTGCTAAAAAATATTTCTTGAGTGAATAAATAAATATATTTTTATTTAGACTTTAAGGATAGTTTCCTATGAGAGACAGCACTTTGGTGGGATTAAGTATTGGAGCAGAGAATTACATCCTTGATTTGTTTTTACCAGAACACCATGATAAAAACGAGCCCATTATTAAAAACATGTGACACTGTTGACATTTTTAAGAATTTACGGCAAGCTTCAGCGAATTCTTTTTGCGAAGATGGACTTCTATGGAGTTCTCTTTTAAGTCCTTGAATAAATTACTATTAAGTTAAAAGTACTTTCTGGTTTTATTTGGATGATAAAAAGTGGTTTTTGGTTGGCAAGTAGAAATATTTTTGAAGATTAAGTTCTTAATGAGATACTCTTTTAGGATATGTCACTCGGTTATTTTTATATTTGGCAGACAAACACAAGCTTCTCACCTTCCCTTGCTCAGTCTAGAAGCAGTTTCTGAGTCCAGGCCGCATTGCTGCCCTCTTATTTATTTAGGCAATCTCAAATATGGCCTGGCACGTCCATCCTGGTGGTAAAATCCCCATGTTGGCAGACTAAGGGTACTTCTCTTACACTTTTGTTCCCTGCTTAGCTTGCCAGCCCACGGTGGGTACACTGACGGTACTGGCATTTATACCAAGGTCCTTTGCCTAATTTTCTGATTACAGTCATCCCCACTTATCTGCAGGATATGTTACAAGACCCCCACTGGGTGCCAAAAACAGTGGACAGCACCAAAGCCTGCATATACTATGCTTTTTCCTGTATCACACCTACAATAAAGTTTAATTTATAAATTAGGCATAGCAAGATATTAACAAGAAAACCAGCACAGTTGTCTTTTTCCTTTGCCATTTCTTGGATAGAAGATCTGTCCTTACTGCAGCTTAGGGTATTTTTTTCTTATTGGGAATTTTTCCCTTTTCCCTTAAAGAAAGCACATTATGCCTTTTCTTTGGCATATCCAAATTGCCAACATTAGTCCTCTTGCACTTTGGGCCCATTATTAAGTCAAATGAGGATTAATTAAACACAGGCCTGTACTACCACAGCAGTCGATCTGATAACCGAGATGTTTACTAAGTGTCTATGCTACATGCAGTGCATACAGAGGGGTACAGGGACAACTCACTTCTCAGGCGATGGGACAAAGCAGACCGGCTCAGAATGGCTCCTAATGTAAAACTTACAAATCGTTTATTTCTGGAATTTTTCTTCTAATATTTTCAGGTCATGGTTGACTATGGGTTATAGAAACCACAGAAAGTAAAACCACAGATTAGGGGAGTTGCTGTACCTTAGAGAGGCATGACTTTATGTCCAAAGTCTCATGGCTGCTGAGGCATTTTAAAAAGCCAGACTTTTTGTGAAGCAGGTGCTTCTGGTCTCAAAATAACAGTTTACTTGATCCTCCCTGGAAAGGCTGTTATGTAAAAATCCCGGTCTTATGCATGTTGTGTTACTGCTTCATCTGGAGTTTTCAATTATATTTGATTTGATTTAATTTAATTTAATTTAATTTAATTTAATTTTTATTATGTCTAGTTAGCCAACATTTTTTATTTTATTTTATTTAGTTTTTATTATGTTCAGTTAGCTAACGTATTTTTTAAATTTT
Source organism: Spilogale gracilis (assembly GCA_004023965.1). Lineage (NCBI taxonomy): Eukaryota > Metazoa > Chordata > Mammalia > Carnivora > Mephitidae > Spilogale > Spilogale gracilis. The sequence continues at coordinate 37,339 of PITA01004088.1, forward strand.
TTATTAAGTTCAGTAAACTAACATTATTTTATTTTATTTTATTTTATTTTATTTTATTTTATTTTATTTTATTTTATTTTATTTTATTTTATTTTACTTTTTTATGGAGTTCTCCATTATTAATACTGGTGCTAGGGCTACTGATTGAGAGTGAGCTGCCACAGGGAGTCTAGATTTGAACTTAACTATTTAATCACTTAGGGCAGGCTGATGAATGCCAGGACTCATAATCCAAAAAAGGGATATAACTCATTCTTTTAAACAGCTACATAAGGTTTCAGAGTAGCTGCTACTTATGAAGATACTATCCGTTCTGTCGTTGCTACTGTTAATAGTGAACATTCTTGAACAACTGCACTGGTGTAAAGTTAGCCGGCCAAGTCAGATCACCTGGGAATACCTATAGTAGCGGACACTGCTGAATTTCTTTCCCTTTAACCTCTTCATTGCCCTGACCACTCAATCCAAGACACATTTATTGCTTTTTACATTTTCATTCATTTGTTTGTTTTCCTGGCATTTTATTCCATTCACTCTAGAATGCAAGAGACTTTGTCCAACTTGCAGTATGCCCAACATTTATAGTGGTCTAAGCTCCTGCTATTCCCTCTGCTAAAAACATTCTCCCCTGTCAAACTGTACTTAATCGTTAAGACCTAGTTCCATTTCCTCTTAATCCATGGAGCATCCTCATATTCTCTTCCTGTCGGAGGCTCAGTTCTCCTCCACTCCTGGCCTCCACGGTGCTCCATGCTCCCGCACTCTGCACATACCTCCCTCTGGCTTCTACCCTAAGAACATCATTAGTTGTCCACCCTGCTGTGTTCCCAGTGGATTGCAAACTCCTTGCGCGGGGAGCCCATGCCCATTCTTCTTCCTGCTCTCCAAGGCACAGTTCACTGTACCTTGCACTTGACAGAATTTTTAACTGAACTGAAAAACTACCCTTAAGTACCTTCATACTTTTAGCGGCAGGCTTAGTAGAAAAAGAACGACATTTGGAACTGTTGCTGACCTCGGGGTTCTTGGACTATCCCTGTAGAAACAGAGGCAAGGTGCGGTGTTGCTTGTGGCAAGCTCAGGCCTGGGCGTGAGGGAGACAGCCTTAGGAAGAGGGATTTCTGGGGGCTCCTAGAAGAGTGGCCAGGGAATATTTAAAAGGAGCTGAAGCTGAAAAAGAGTGACAGGTAAACATTTGGAGGCAGGGAAGCCCAGCAAAGTGGGCGCGCAGGCGCAGTTGACAGAACCCCTCCAAGCTTCTTGTTTCATTTGCGTGTTAAGTCTCCACTCCGGGTGGGTGGGTCATGGCTTTTAGCATTATAATGAGGCAGAAAGTCAGTGAAAGGTCTAAGGTGGGATACCTTGGGGCTGTGACTGGTCTGGTCTGGTCTGGTGTTTGCAGGAACAAGCCCATTGTAAATTGGGTTCTGGAGGTCATTTCTGGCGTGTGGCCTTTGGCTCCCAGTTGCCAGCCACACCTGCCAGGTGAGCTAGAGAAACGGGTGATATGACGGGCCCGGGGTTTTCTGTTAAGTTCCTGTCCTGTAAAACAAGCGAAAACAACAAAGAAAACAACAAACAGGCAGGCAGATAGGAAACCCACTGAAACTGTAACGAGATTAGATAGGACCCAGGCTTGGCTTCATGCCAAGATCTGCTCTTCAGGCAGGCGCTTCAGAATCCCTTTGCCAGAACCAAAAAAGAAAAAAAAAAAAAAAAAAAAGAAAAAAAAAAGAAAGAAAGCAAGCCTGTGAAACCTTGTTTTTTCCCTCTTGGCACAGTGATATTTATTTTCCAATTAACCTCTGTATCACATACCTCTTTCCTCTTGTGTCAGTGAGGATTAGAATTCCTAACTTGCAAGGTCATTGTGGATATTAAACATAAAACACGGATATGTGAGATAACATGTGAAAAGTATTATGAAGCATATAGTTCTTTTTTTTTAAAGATTTTATTTATTTATTTGACAGAGACACAGCGAGAGAGGGAACACAAGCAGGGGGAGTGGGAGAGGGAGAGGCAGGCCTCCTGTGAGGAGGGAACCTGATGAGGGGCTCAGTGCTGGGATTCATGCAGGGCTGGATGGGGGGCTCCATGCGGGGCTCGATCCCAGGACTCTGGGATCATGAACTGAACCCAAGACAGACGCTTAAGGACTGTGCCACTCATGCTCCCCTGAAGCATATAGCTCATGAAATATAGTAGATGAGTATTTGGTGATTCATTGATGGATTCGTTCATTCAAATGGTAAATATCTGAGGGCATACTGTGTCCTAGATACTCGTGATGATGATGATGGAGAAATCTCAAGCCTTTAGTAGAAGTCCTATTGATACATGCTTGTAATTTGGGGGAGGATAAAAAATGAGGGAATACATTTTTATTTAAGTGATGAAGATGTTTGAAGTTCAGATATACGCTCTGTTGGAACAATAGAATTTCAGTCTTGAGATGTCCTTTCAGTTTCTTTAAAATCAAACTCTGTTTCACTGAAAAATGAGTAACCACACAGCCCCTTCTCAATAGAGGTCTCAAAATAAAATGAAGAGCATGTGAGTTACTTTTGAGGTTCTATTAGATGAAGTAAACAAAATATACTTACATAAAGTTTCTTGAGTATTGTGTTTACCAAAAATCGTAAAATAAAAGTAAGTTTAAGGACAGCATTTCCAACTTTTCAAATGTTCTCAAGCACAGAAATTTAGAAAGCAGCTTAAAATGTATAGCATGTAACCACCTGTCATCTTCTTTGAAATAAAATCCTCATGTAGTCTACTTCTGGCAGGAATTACAGTAAATATCAATAAGTAGAAATAGTTTTTTTTTTTTAAATGAAAACATAGACCAAATAGAATACTGCCTGAAATTTATATTTTGATAATTTCTTTAATGTTGCCCTACTTCTGTATGTAAATGGAGCTTTTTTACTCAACTCCTCATTTAGAAAATATCCATTCATGATTTTTCACCCTGTGCTTTCTTCATTATTTTATTTGAGGTTCAGAAAGTGCAGAATGTTGTCAGTCATATACAAGGAAAAAAAGTGACTTGGGCTTCTATGATTTAAGGTTCATACTATGGCTGTCTTCTTGTTACACATAAAATATGTCACTTACATTTTCCTTTTACAAATATTAGGATTTTTTTACTGTCAAACATGACAGATAGTAACAACAATACATTATCAGTTTAATGACATGTTACATAGTATTTAAATATTTTTTAAAAATTAGAACACATTTTTCTGAATACAGAAAAGAAAGGGCGCCTGGGTGGCTCAGAGGGTTAAGCCTCTGCCTTCTGCTCAGGTCATGATCTCAGGGCCCTGGGATTGAGTCCTACATCAGGCTGTCTGCTTGGCAGAGGGCCTGCTTCCCCCTCCTTCTCTCCCTGCCTCTCTGCCTATTTGTGATCTTTCTCTCTGTCAAATAAATGAATAAAATCTTAAAAAAAAAAAAAAAGAAAATATTTCCAAGAGAATTTAATGTGATTTTCATAATTATTTAAATAATTTCATGGATTATTGAATTAGTTAATTAAATAATAGAAAAAGTCAAGCTTCAAAAATAGATGACTGCCCTAGAAATGGACACAAATGTATTGATCATTTTTCAGAACTCCAGATGAAGATATTTTCTATTGTGTGACTCTGTGCTCATTTTCATAGGATTCAAATGATGTTGACAGTTTCTTTCTAGAATTTTGATTCCTGGAAAATGTGAACCACTAGCTCATTTTCTTTATCATCTAGTAAGATTTCTGTAACCATCGTTTGCATTTTCTTTTTTTGATTTTGTTGGTAGGAGCTCTTGATTTAACTTGACATTCAAACACAGCAAGTCCACTCCCACTGGCTTAGTTATTCCTACTTTTCTCTAAAACACCCCTGCTTGTTATCTTTATCTTTTTTTAAAAAAAGATTTTATTTTATTTATTTATTTGACAGGTAGGAAAGGAGCACAAGCAGGGGGAGTGAGAGAGGGAGAAGCAGGCTCCCCCATTCCCCCAGCAGGGATCATTCGAGAAGGCAGTCTTCTTGTTACACATAAAATATGTCACTTACATTTTCCTTTTACAAATATTAGGATTTTTTTACTGTCAAACATGAAAGATAGTAACAACAATACATTATCCTCCCTGTTTCACTTGCAAGTTGTCAAACTGCTTTCTAGTATTTTAAATTTATAAAAGACTTTTTAAAGAAAATTTCTTTGGTCATTATTTGATATAGGAAATAAAGATGTGGAAGCAATAGTTAAAACAATAAACTTTTTAAGCATATTTTTATTTTTATTTTTTTAATTTATTTTACAGAGAGAGAATGTGGGGAGGAGGAGGGACAGAAGAAAAGGGAGAGAGAATCCCAAGCAGAAACCTCAGGACCACAGGGGAAGCAAGGGAAAACTGAAGGGAAGAAATCTATACACTTTTTTTAAGCAAAGCAACATAACCTAGTAAGTTTTGTTCAGACTTAATTATTGTAACAAGTCTGATTACTCCTATGACACTACTGAAAAAGGTAGCAGCATTTGGACTGTTGAAACATGGGGCCATCTGAGGTAGGTGATGGGACAGAGAACAAAGTCTCATTTTAGAGCCAGAAAACAAGGATGGAGGTTGAGAAAGGACAGAGTCCTGGAGTCAGACTTGAACTAGATACATCGTCACAGCTGGACGATACCTCACAAAGTCTTTTCTCTTTTTGCTTGGATTGAATGCCAAGTGTTTTATTTTATCTTATTTTATTTTACTTTATTTTATTATTTAATTTTAAGATTTTATTTATTTATTTGAGAGAGAGAGAGAGAGAGAGCACCAGTGGAGTGGGGGGCAGAGGGAGAAGCCGATGCCCCACATGAGCCAAAGGCAGATTCTTAACCAACTGAGCTGCCTGGGCACCCTGAAAGACAGACCAACCTGTTATAACAGACTTAAAAAGCAGACAGTGGCACTCAGACACAGGAGAAATTAAAGACTTTGCCTTAAAACTAAGAGGTTGAATTTCTTTTGAGCTGGTTTGGCAATTAGTTTCTTCTTTCAGTGTAGTTCTGAAACAGAATTTTGAGGGGTACGTTTAGAGCTCCAGTAGGATTCTTCATTGCTGAGAAATATTGACAGTGATAAACACAAGCAGTAGTGACGTCTTTATTTTTTTTTTAATTTTTATTTTTTAAAATATTTTATTTATTAGAACGAGAGGGAGAGAGGGAGAGAACATGGGTGGGGGAAGGGCAGGGGGATAGGGAGAAGCAGTTGGAGAAGGAGAAGCATTAGGGTCCCCAACAGAGGGCTTGATTCCAGGACCCCGAGATCATGACCTGAGCCCAAGTCAGATGCTTAACTGACTGAGCCTCCCAGGTTGGGGAAATTGGTCTGTTTTTTGATTTTCCATGTGTTCAGCTGATGGTAGATGACATTGTGATCAGTTATGCTGATAATGACTACCATGGTCACATTTATTAGCCTTTTGCTTCTAATATTTTTCTAATCCCAGTGTGAGTTAATTTTGCCAGTTATAGTTTAAAACCTGTGACAGCCAATTAAGAGAAAATTCAGGCTGGGTTGGTTGGCTGAATTTTGTACAATTAGGAAAGGTGAATACTCCAGGGCCGTGCCCATAACTGGATGACTTAATCCCTTCATAATCCTTTTTTCCACTTCCTACTGTCCCATGAAATGCCTTGTTTTTCTCTTAATACCATGTACTTGGCATTAGGCTCTTACAGGTAGATCTGTAGGATAATTGGATTTGAAGCCATTAGCATCTGAGTTGGCAAAAATATATTCAAGTGAGTTGAGTTGAAAGTATTGAATTCAGTTAAAAATACAACTTTAATCCAATGATTTCAACTTCTTTTATACTTTTAATCTTGTACTGGTATCCCAAAGATAAAGAATATTATAAAATTTGTGGGAATCTCAGTATCTTCACTTCCACTGAGGATCTGTGATTTGACCACAGATTGTTTTGAATTGATTTATTGTTTTTATTGTTTCGAGCTGAAGTAGAACATGGCACATAGGCGTAAACCATTAAGTCGAGAGGCTCCATTGTGGTCTAGACTGACTTCGAAATAGGATCAGAACACATTATCAATCCTATTTATCTGCAAGTTATTACATTCAATTTAATTCTAAATTAGCATTATAAAAATACATAGAAATTAATGATCTGCCTTAAATCATACAGTATTTCCTTCTTTTCCTTTGCAAATTACAAAAATTTCATTAAAAAGCATAACTAAATAGTCACTGGTAACCATCAAGAATCTTTTCAGATTAGCATATTGTTTTCCATTCTGTCCACATAATTCTCATCCACCCTATTCATAGTATGTTTTTTATATATCGGTGAAGATGTATACCTATCTTCACAGTAAGGAATCCATCACAATAAATCAGGCTTAACCAAAAGTTTTGTTGCATGTTTTTCATCATCTTGAGATGATCTTGATTTGTTGAAGTTTTTAATAAGGAATTCCCATTGAATTATCTCTTCTAACTTAAGAAGACGTGTTCTTGGGGTGTCTGAGTGGCTCAGTCAGTTAAGTGTCAGACTCTTGATTTTGGCCCAGGTTATGATCTCAGGATGATGAGATCAAACCCCACCTTGGGCTCAGAGGGGAGGCTGCCCGAGATTCTCTCTCTCCCTCTGCCTCTACCCCTTCCCCTACTCATGCTCTCTCTCACTCTCTCAAAATAAATAAATAAAATCTAGAAAAAAAAATCTTGTTCTTTAAGCCTGTCATGTCACATAGTTTTATTGTAAAGGCCAATTCCAAGAAATTGATACTGAAAGGCTCAGAACACGGTGTTGAAAAGGAAGGATACTGAATCTTCACAAGACCTCTGTACATGATTGATTATCAGTGTTGCTCACAGAAGGAGGAGGATGATTTTGAAGGAAAAAATGTTTATTACTGATTATCAGAGGGCTTTTTTACATTATGTATAGTATTCTTTTTTTTCTTAACTTTAAATTTATTTTATTTTTTTTAGTGTTCCAAGATTCATTGCCCATGCCCCACACCCAGTGCTCCATGCGATATGTGCCCTCAGTACCCACCACCAGGCTCTCCCATCCCCCCACACCCTCCCTCCAAGTCCCTCAGTTTGTTTCTGCGTCCAAAGTCTCTGTTGTTTTGTTTCTCTCCCTGGATTATCCTACTTCCCATTTACTTTCCTTCTCCTACTGTCTTCTATATTACCCATTATGCACCACAAGTAAGTGAAACCATGTGATACTTGACTTTTTCTACTTGGCTTATTTCACTCAGCATAATCTCTTCCAATCCAGTCCATGTTGCTACAAAAGTTGGATATTCATCCTTTCTGATGGAGGCATATAGTATTCTTACCAGATACCAAAATAATTGAGTCTCTTGGCTTTTAAAGCTGGTTTTACTGCTTACAATAGTCCTTCTTTTGAATGAAATCCTGCCATTTGCATCAATGTGGATGGAATTGAAGTCTATTATGCTGAGCGAAATAAGTCAGAGAAAGACAATTATCATATGATCTCTCTGGTATGAGGAATTTGAGAGGCAGGGTGGCGGGGTGGAGGTCGTGGGGCTTAGGGAGGGAAAAAAAAGTGAAACAAGATGGGACCAGGGAGGGGGACAAATGGGGACAAACCATAAGAGACTCTTTTTTTTTTTTTTTAAAGATTTTATTTATTTGACAGAGAGAAACACAGCCAGAGAGGGAACACAAGCAGGGGGAGTGAGAGAGGGAGAAGCAGGCTTCCCGCCGGGCAGGGAGCCCGATGTGGGACTCGATTCCGGGTCTCCCGGATCATGACCTGAGCCGAAGGCAGTCGCCCAACCAACTGAGCCACTCAGGCGCCCCCATAAGAGACTCTTAATCTCAGGAAGCACACTGAGGGTTGCTGGGAGGGTAGAAGAGGGAAGGATGAGGTAGCTGAGTGATGGACATTGGGGAGGGTATGTGTTATGGTGAATGCTGTGAATTGTTTAAGACTGATGATTCACAGACCTGTACCCCTGAAACGAATAATTCATTACATGTTAATAATATATATATTTATCTATATATATAGTAGGAAAAAATAACAAAAAACCATAATAGTCCTTTTTTTAAGGTGGTAAGCAATTTTAATCCTTGATTACACTCTATTTCTGGGTCAATAGGAGTAATTCTTTATGTACTTTAACATGAAGTACTATATATTCTAATCATTCACATGTCTGAGAATATATTTTTGCCTTTGTTCATGAGAAAGAAGCTCCCATAGAATTTTTTTAAATTGGGCCATGGTATTCTGTCATCACTGTTTGTATATTTTTTCCCTGACTCCTTGTATTTTATTATATGGTGAGAAGGTCTGGAACCAGCTTGGTTTAGGCCCTTTTGGGAAAATATTTTTTTAAGTAATATATGCAAAATTTTCCATTAATTGTATGGATTTAAAAAATATCAGAATTTCCTTAATTTTATCATTCAAACATTTAACAAGAGGTGCATTTTACTCAGTCATAACTTAGAACACAATCTGAATTTCAGTTTGCTCAGAAAAGTTCTAGTGCGTTTTCACTGATTGCTTTGGTTCTGTTCCTTTCTCACCTTTAAGAAAACTTCTTTGCATATTTTCTTCTCTGTCTTCCATTTTCTGTATCAGTCCTTTCCTCTTGCTTATTGTAATTGTGTCTCATTCTTCTGAGTTCTGAGAAGGCTCTTGAGTTTTTCATATACTTCATTGATGTACAACTTTTTAGAACATCCACTTCTTTTTATAGTCTCCAATGTAAAATTTTTTAATCTTTTTTTTTTTAAGATCTTACTTATTTATTTGACAGAGAGATCACAGGTAGGCAAAGAAGCAGGCAGTAAGAGTGGAGGAAGCAGGCTCCCTGCTGAGCAGAGAGCCTGATGTGGGCCTTGATCCCAGGACCCTGAGATCATGACCTGAACCAAAAGCAGAGGCTTTAACCCACTGAACCACCCAGGTGCCCTCCAGTGCAAATTTTAACTTGACTGTGGCATTTCTTTCTTGTTTTTAAGCAATCTGTATTGATCTCTTTGATTTTGACTTCTTACCTCAACTACTTATTTGTAACAATCTCCTTTTACTCCATAGTGACCATGTAGCTTGAATTTTATTGAAGATGCCACCAGTTCCTGGAAATTTATTCTGAGTCCTCCTCTAAATTATTTTGAGAAGTGTCTTGTATCTTCTGAATCTTTACCTTCTTTTTCTTCTTTGGCAGTGTTTTCCATTGGTCACATGCAACTTTTTTCTCTCATCCTCAAACTAAGCACAGTTAGAATTTTCAGTGAACAGAGAAGGCTGACCTTGGTCTTGTCCTTGGTCCACATGTGGGATGGAAAGCTTCCTTTCCCAAATAAACAGATTGGTCTGAAGGGCAGCTTTGTAGTTTCTACCTAAATTCTAAGGTTCAGTCAGAATTCCATGTGATATATTGTTTTGCTCAAATGTCATTTTCTTTCTTCCCCAGGGCCTTGTTATATCAATTATATTGAACTAATGGAATACATACCAAACAAAAAAATTCAGGAAGAATTAGGGTGTTTATTTATTCATAGATTCTTCAACCAATGAGATGTGGTTTGGAGGAGGACAATCTGAGAGTCCACGGTGCTACTTACTTCACAGTGATTGGGGATCTGCTGTCTCAGTTTTATGTGTGTCAAGAGGGTTGTGGAGAAGAGGGAAGTGGGAACCGTGGTGAGAATTATATCCTGAGGGGCAGGATGTAGGCATTGGAGCAAAATGCCAACCTCATGAGAAGTGTGCCTCCTTAGAAGGGACTGAGGAACAAATACTTGTCAAGTGTATTTGCTTCTTCCACACTTTTTAAAGATACTCTATTTCATGAAACAACTTCAATGATATTTCAGGAGCTAAAGCTTGGAAAGGAGTTTTTTCAGTCTGTTTAGATTTGCATTCTGTGAATTAAACATAGGTATGGCCCCCGTAGGGGGCAATGAGAAACTGCTTTAAGTTTTGCAGTTAATTTCTCTTTAAATGTGAATATGACGTCAAAAACTTTGTTTTCTCATCTTTTATCTCATAAGAGCAAAGGAGGACACGCAGGGCATCGTTTCAAAGTCACCCCTCTGCCCCCCTCCCCACCCCAAGTAAATGGGCTCCCTCTTTCGTCAACACATGATTAACCTAACTGCCATTCCCAACAAAATAGCACAGTTACTCTCCTGAGCATGTTTATAAAATATGCAAATCCAACTTGTCCTTTGCTTCATTATGGCATCCATTATTTAGTTTCATTATAAAACATGTGATGGTGAGAAGGGATAATTAATGCAATTAAATTTCCATGGTTTAAAAATTCCCTAATTTTAGTAAATGTTTTAATGGAACTGTAGCACAAAATTGAAGATGAAATTCATTACCTTCATTATAACAGTGCAAAATAGAACAAAGTCATTACTTGCAAACTGAAAATAGTGTATAAATGAACATTGGTTATTGAAAAGAAAGCTTCTGAGCTCTTCTAGTGGATTACCAATGTGTATACATACTTCTTTTTCTTCTTCTTCGGTTCTGGTTGCACAGATTTAGGGACGGGTGGAGGCATGAGGCTTAGCTCTTCATTTGTAAAGGACTCACCTGTGCATCCTCACCTTGAAGCTTTCTTAAAACATCACAGAATGTGATGTGTTCAATATTCTTGTCCTTTATGTTGGCCTCAAGATTAAATTCCATCAACATTTCTTGGGAAACTATTAAGTATTAGACACTGCTTTGGTATTTTCACTTATTTCCTAAGGCTCACAGAATTTGATGGAGAAACTAGGATGTGAAAATATTGGGTGGTAAACTCAAAAACACACCTGGTCAGAGAAGAAAACTAATCGAGTGAAAGGTCACCATGCTGGTGTTGAGGACGTGAAATGAGAAGTGGGGGTGCTTTCAGAGGCTGCATGATTTAAACTATTCCAGTTCAAACTTAGCCTCCTTAGGCAAGGGTGTGTGTTTATATGTATGTAAATATCCATCACTGAAGGGATCATGGATATTTTTTCTCTTATTTGATGTGTAAGAATCCATTATTATGCTCTAATTGGGTATCATTTACCATTTTTACTCTTCAGGTCACCTCAAATATTCTTTATCTTTCTCAAAGCTACTCATATTAAGGAAAAAAATTGCTAATTTTCCCTTTAGCGAAGTACTCAAGTGTGTATTTGGTGTGCTTATAGAGCAACAGAGAAACAAGTTTTGCCCCAATTTTTTTTTTGGTCTGAAAATCCATTAGGTTGTCTTTTTTTATTAACATATGATGTATTATTTGTTTCAGGGGTACAGGTCTGTGATTCATCAGTCTTATGCAATTCACAGCACTCACCATAGCACATACCCTTCACAGTGTCCATAACCAAGCAACCCCCTCCCTCCCTGCCCTCTCCCCCCCAGCAACCCTCAGTTTGTTTCCTGATTGAGTCTCTTATGTTTTGTCTCCCTCCCTTGTCCCATCTTGCTTTCTTTTTTTCCCTCTTTACCCACACAACGCCTGACACTGCCTCTCAAATTCCTCATATCAGAGAGATCATATGATAATTGTTTTCTCTGATTGACTTACTTCACTAGGCATAATATCCTCCAGTTCCACCCGTGTCATAGCAAATGGCAGGATTTCATTTTTTTGATGGTTGCACAGCACATCTTCCCTATCCATTCATCTGTTGATGGATGTCTAGGCTCTTTCCATAGTTTGGCTATTGTGGACATTGCTGCTATAAACATTTGGGAGCACGTGCCCCTTTGGATCACTACATTTGTATCGTTAGGGTAAATACCCAGTAGTGCAATTGCTGGGTCATACAGTATCTCTATTTTCAACTATTTGAAGAATCTCCATACTGTGTTCCAGAGTGGCTGCACCAGCTTGCATTCCCACCAACAGTGTAGGAGGGTTCCCCTTTCCCTGCATCCTTGCCAACATCTATCATTTCCCAACTTGATAATTTTAGCCATTCTGATTGGTGTGAGGTGGTATCTCACTGTGGTTTAGATTTGTATTTCCCTGATGCTGAGGGATGTTGAGCACTTTTTCATGTGTGTGTTGGTCATTTGGATGTCTTTGGAGAAATGTCTGTGCATGTCTTCTGACCATTTCTTGATTGGATTATTTGTTCTTTGGGTCTTGAGTTTGATAAGTTCTTTATAGATTTTGGATACTATCCCTTTATCTGATATGTCATTTGCAAATGTCTTTTCCCATTCTATCAGTTGTTTTTTGGTTTTGTTGGTGTTTCCTTTGCTGTGCAAAAGCTTTTGATCTTGATGAAGTCCCAGTAGTTCATTTTTTTCCTTGCTTCCCGTGCCTTTGCTGATGTTTCTAGGAAGAAGCTGCTGCGGCTGAGGTTGAAGAGGTTGTTGTCTGAGTTCTTCTCAAGGATTTTGATGGATTCCTGTCTCACATTGAGGCCTTCCATCCATGTTGAGTCTATTTTTGTATGTGATGTAAGGAAATGGTCCAGTTTCATTCTTCTGCATGTGACTGTCCAATTTTCCTAACAACATTTGTTGAAGAGACTGTCTTTTTCCCTTTGGACATTCTTTCCCACTTTGTTGACAATGACTTGATCACAGAGGTAAGGATCCATTTCTGGACTCTCTATTCTGTTCCATTGATCTATGTGTCTGTTTTAGTGCCAGTACCATACCGTCTAGTACAGCTTTGTAATAGAGCTTGAAGTCTGGAATTGTGATGCTGTCAATTTGGTTTTCTTTTTCAATATTCCTTTGGGTATTTGGGGTCTTTTCTAGTTCCATATAAATTTCAGGATTATTTCTTCCATTTCTTTGAAAAAAACTGATGGTATTTTGATAGGGATTGCATTAAATGTGTACATTCCTTTAGGTAGCATAGACATTTTCACAATATTTGTTCTTCCAATCCATGAGCATGGAACATTTTTCCATTTCTTTGTGTCGTCCTCAATTTCTTTCATGAGTACTTTATAGTTTTATGAGTACAGATTCTTTGCTTCTTTGGTTAGGTTTATTCCTAGGTATCTTATGGTTTGGGGTGCAATGGGAGAGACTCCTTAATTTCTCTTTTTTTCTGTCTTACTGTTGGATTATAGATATGCAACTTATTTCTGTACATTGATTTTATATCCTGACACTTTCCTGAATTCCTGGATGCGTTCTAACAGTTTTGGAGTAGAGTCTTTTGTGTTTTCTACATAAAGTGTCATATCCTCTGCAAAGAGTGAGTATTTGAATTCTTCTTTGCCGTTTTGTATGCCTTTTATTTCTTTGTGTTGTCTGAGTGCTGAGGCTAGGGCTTCTAGTACTGTGTTGAATAGCAGTGGTGATTGTGGATAGCCCTCCCGCGTTCCTGACCTTAGGGGGAAAGCTCTCAGGTTTTCTCCATTGAGAATGATATTCATTGTGGGTTTTTCATAGATGGCTTTAGTGGTATTGAGGTATGTACCCTCTATCCATACACTGAGAAGAATTTTGATCAAGAAAGGAGGCTGTATTTTGTCAGATGCTTTTTCAGCATCCATTGAGAGGATCATATGTTTCTTGTTCTTTCTTTTATTAATGTACTGTATCACATTGATTGATTTGTGGGTATTGAACCAAACTTGCAGCCCAGGAATAAATCCCAATTGGTCTTGGTGAAGAATGTTTTAATATACTGCTGGATCCTACTGGCTAGTAATTTGGTGAGAATTTTCGCATCTGTGTTCACCAAGGATATTGGTCTGTAATTTTCCTTTTTGATGGGGTCTTTGTATGATTTTGGGATCAGGGTAATGCTGGCCTCATAATATGAGTTTGGAAGTTTTCCTTCCATTTCTACTGTTTGGAACAGCTTCAGGAGAATAGGTATTAATTCTTCTTTAAATCTTTGGTAGAATTCATCTGGGAAGCTGTCTGGCCCTGGGCTCTTGTTTTTTGGGAGATTTTTGATGACTGCTTCAATCTCCTTACTGGTTATGGGTCTGTACAGGTTTTCTATTTCCTCCTGGTTCAGTTTTGGTAGTTTATATGTCTCTAGGAATACATCCATTTCTTCCAGATTGTCAAATTTGCTGGTGTACAGCTGCTCATAGTATGTTCTTATAATTGTTTGTATTTCTTTGGCGTTGGTTGTGATCTCTCTTCTTTCATTCATGATTGTATTAATTTGGGTCCTTTCTCTTTTCATTTGGTAAGTCTGGCCAGGGGTTTATCTATCTTGTTAATTTTTTCAAAGAACCAGCTCCTAGTTTTGTTGACTTGTTCTACTGTTCTTTTGGTTTCCATTTCTTGATTTCTTCTCGGAGCTTTATCCTTTCTCTTCTCCTGCTGGGTGTAGGCTTTGTTTGCTATTCTTTCTCCAGCTGCTTCAGGTGTAGTGTTAGGTTGTGTACTTGAGACCTTTCTTGTGTCTTGAGAAAGTTTGGTATTGCTATATACTTTCCTCTCAGGACCACCTTTGCTATGTCTCAGAGATTTTAAACTATTGTGTTTTCATTTCATTTGTTTCCATGAATTTTTAAAAATTCTTCTTTAATTTCCTCGTTGGCCCATTCATCTTTCAGTAGGATAGTTTTAACCTCCATGTATTTGGGTTCTTTCCAACTTTCCTCTTGTGGTTATGTTCTAGTTTCAAAGCAGTGTGGTCTGAAAATATGCAGGGAATGATCCCAGTCTTTTGGTATTGGTTGAGACTTGATTTGTGACCCAGGATGTGATGGTCTATACTGGAGAATGTTCCATGTACACTAGAGAAGAATGTATAGTCTGTTGCTTTGGGATGGAATGTTCCGAATATATCTCTGATGCCCATCTGGTCCAGTGTGTCATTTAAAGCCTTTATTTCCTTGTTGATCTTTTGCTTAGATGATCTGTCCATTTCAGTGAGGGGGGTGTTAATGTCCCCTACTATTACTGTATTATTGTCGATGTGTTTCTTTGATTTAGTTATTAATTGGCTTATGTAATTGACCACTCCCATGTTAGGGGCATAGATATTTAAAATTGTTAGATCTTCTTGTTGGACAGACCCTTTAAGTATAATCTCTCCTTAGAGTCTTTGGCTTAAAATCTCTCCTTAGAGTCTTTGGCTTAAAATCTAATTTGTCTGATCTAAGGATTGCCACTCCAGCTTTCTTTTGATGTTCATTAGCATGGTAAATTGTTTTCCATCCCCTCATTTTAAATCTGGAGGTGACTTTGGGTCTAAAATGAGTTTCTTGGAGACAGCACATTGATGGGTCTTTTTTGGTTTTTCATCCATTCTGATATCCTGTGTCTTTTGATTGGGGCATTTAGCCCATTTACATTCAAGGTAACTATTAAAAGATATGAATTTAGTGCCAGTGTATTTCCTGTAAAGTGATTATTACTGTATATTGTCTCTGTTCCTTTCTGATCTGTTACTTTTAGGCTGTCTCTTTGCTTAGAGGACCCCTTTCAATATTTCTTGTAGGGCTTGTTTGCTGTTTGCAAATTCTTCTAGTTTTTATTTGTCCTGGAAGATTTTTATCTCTCCTTCTGTTTTCAATGACAGCCTAGCTGAATATAGTATTCTTGGCTGCATATTTTTTGTCATTTATTGCTCTGAATATATCATGCCAGCCCTTTCTGGCTTACCAGGTCTCTGTGGAAAGGTCTGGTGCCAATCTGATATTTCTGCCATTGTATGTTACAGACCTGTTTTCCTGAGCTACTTTCAGTATTTTCTCTTTGTCACTGAGACTTGTTAAGTTTTACTGTTAGATGACCGGGTGTGGACCTATTTTTATTGATTTTGAGGGGGGTTCTCTGTGTCTCCTGGATTTTGATACTTGTTCCTTCACCAAATTAGGGAAATTTTCTGCTGTAATTCACTCCAATATACTTTCTGCCCCCCTCTCTCATTTTCTTCTCAGATTCCAATTATTCTGATATTATTTCATCTTATGGTATCACTTATCTCTCAAATTCTTCCCTCGTGGTCCAGTAGTTGTTTGTCTCTCTTTTCTCAGCTTCTTTATTCTTCATCATTTGATCTTCTATATCACTAATTCTCTCTTCAGTCTCATTTACCCTAGCAATAAGAGCTTCCATTTTTTATGACACCTCATTATTAGCTTTTTTGATTTCAACTTGGTTAGACTTTAATTCTTTTATTTCTCCAGAAAGGGATTTTATTTCTTCAGAAAGAATTTCTCTAGTACCATCCATGCTTTTTTTTTTTTTTTAATCCAGCTAGCACTTTGATTGCATTCTGAACTCTAATTCTGACATATTACTAATGTCCCTATAGATTAGGTCTCTGACTGTCATTACTGCCCCTTGTTCTTTTTTCTGAGGTGAGTTTTTCCACCTTTTCATTTTCTTTTTTTTTTTTAATTAAGATTTTATTTATTTGAAAGAGAGAAACACAGCCAGAGAGGGAACACAAGCAGGGGGAGTGAGAGAGGGAGAAGCAGGCTTCCCGCCGAGGAGGGAGCCCAATGTGGGCCTCAATCCCAGGTCTCCGGGATCATGACCTGAGCCAAAGGCAGTCGCTTAACCAACTGAGCCACCCAGGCGTCCCAGTCACCTTTTCATTTTCTCTAGAGAAGAAAAGATGAATGAGAGATCAAAATACTAAAAGGGCAATGAAGACCCCAGAAAAATATACACTAACCAAATCAGAAGAGACCCAAAACTGGGGGAGAAGAAAGGAAAAAAAAGATCTATATCTATATCTATCTCTCTCTCTATATATATGATTAGACTGATGAATAGAACAGAGTGACACCATTGATACTGAGTGTGTTTTGGTCTGTTAGAAGAAAGTGTCTCCTAAAATTTTAAAGAAAGAAAAACTTATATATGTAGAAAAATAAGGGTATACATGATGAAGGGATGTAATATATTGTAAAGGTGAAAATTAAAGATCAGGAATGGATGTTGTATTTTGTCAAATGCTTTTTCTGTCATTAGTTGAAAGGACCATGTTATTTTTCTCTCTTTTATTGATTTGTTCTATCACATTGATTTGACAGTGTTGAACCACCCTTGCATCCCTGGGGTAAATCCCACTTGGTCATGGTGGATAATCTTTTTTTTTTTTTAAGGATTTTATTTATTTCACAGAGAGAAACGCAGCCAGAGAGGCAACACAAGCAGGGAGAGTGAGAGAGGGAGAAGCAGGCTTCCTGCCAAGCAGGGAGCCCGATGTGGGGCTCGATCCCAGGTCTCCAGGATCATGACCCGAGCTGAAGGCAGTTGCCTGACCAACTGAGCCACCCAGGCGCCCCAATCTTTTTAATGTATTGTTGTATCCTGTTAGCAACGATCTTGTTAAGAATCTTGGCATCCATATTCATCAGAGATATTGGTCCAAAGTTCTCTTTTTTGATGGAGTCTTTGTCTGGTTTGGGGATTAGAGTAATGCTGGTTTCATAGAAAGAGTCTGGAAGTTTTCCTTCTGTATCTATTTTCTGAAACAGCTTCAGGAGAATAAGTGTTATTTCTTTATTGAATGTTTGGTAGAATTCCCCAGGGAATCTGTCAGGTCCTGGGCTCTTGTTTTTTGGGAGGTTTTTGGTCATTGCTTCAATCTTGTTGAAAAAAGAAAAAGAAAAAGAGGAAAGAATGTGATGAGGCTGGAGACTAGAATAAAGCCATGCACTCGATTTAGGGTATATTTTGATCTATTAGAAGAAACTGTATCCTAAAATGTTAAAGAAATAAAAATCTATATGTATATAAAAATAAGTTTAAATATAATGAAGGGATAGAATATGACTAAAACAATGAAAATTGAAAAAGATGTTTTTTAAAAAAAGGTATTGATAAGACAAAGCAGTTTTTAAAATGTTAAAATAGGAAAGAGAAAAAATTAAAAAATATAATTAAGAAAATAAAGTTTAAAAAAATTTTAACTTTGAAAGTCTAAGGAATCATGGGAAAATAGCCATGAATTCTACGTGATGCATTCCCCTAGCTCTGAAGTTCTGCCATTCTCATTGATCGGTGAACTTGGTCTTGGCTTGATATTCCCTCTGATCTTCTGGGGGAGGGGCCTTTTGCAGTGATTTTCAAATGTCTTTGCCCGAGGCAGAACTTCCCCCTCTTGCCAGGAGCCAGGCTAAACAATTTGCTAAGCTTCACTCTTGGGAGCTTTTGTTCCCTGGCCACTTTCTGTACCTGTGGAGGATGGGAATGAACATGGCAGCCCCCAGTCTCCAGCCCGGAGGAGCCGAGAGCCCAGGGCCCCACTCCCCTGTGCACCCCCCAGAGAAAAGCTGGCAATTGCGCCTGTCTCCCTGGTCTCCAGCCGCACTCTGTGCTCACCTGGCCTGTGACCCAGTGTTTCTTTCTCTGGCGCTGGGCCCCGTTTGGAGTCTCCAAACCAGCAGATTCCTGTAGCGTGCTCCCCTGCCACTCCTTCCTGGAGGAGGAAGGTTCGTCTCCCAGATCTGCCACTTGTGGGGTCCCTTTTTGAAGAGCAGTGGCCTGTGCTTAGGATCATAGTTTAAGGTAAGCCCGAGCTGAGAGCTCCCTCCTTGGCTTCATCCCTGCAGCCAGCTTCCCTGTTCTGATACATGGGAGCTCTGTCACAGTCAGACACCCTGGGTCCTTCTGTGACCCCACTGGTCCTGAGACCACACTGTCCCCGCAAGGGCTCCACCCCCTGATTAGCCTGTGGGGGGTGTCCCTCAGTGGAGCTGACTTCTAAAGTTTCTGATTTTGTGGTCCCCTGCTCTACTACTGGCCGGGAGCCAGCCCTTCTTCCACAGTCTATCATCCCCACAGATGTGGACTCTGATTCACTTCTCCCTGTGTCCTACCTTCTAGAAAGTGGCCACTTTTCTGTTCCTAAAATTGCCTGCTCTTCTTTTTGTCCTCCTGTTGAGTTTGTAGGTGTTCAGAATGGTTTGATAACTATCTAGCCAACCTCCTAGGACCTGATGACACCTAGATCTCCTGCTCCTCTATTGCCATTATGTTTCTTTAGCAGTATTCTTGTCTTTTAAGCATCAGGCCCAGAATTAGATTAATCACAGTAATAAAGTTCAAATCACATGCCCATTTTGGGTCCATATTATCTGTCTAACTACCGAAAATCAGTAGTACTTATGAACCCAGAACCTAAAGCAAAAGCTAAGACCTCAGAAACAGGGACTGGCATGTAACTGTATGTCCTCCTTCCCTTTCCCCCCTTAATCCCAGCCAATTATTATCTTGAGTTATTTGTTTATCATTAATCTGCCTTCCTCTGTGTATATGAAATACACATCTTCTGCTTTCAACATACATTGAAACACATGTATACACACTCATTTTATTTGTTGTTTAACTTCGTAAAAATATCATGCTATATGTAATCTCTTGGGAATGAATTCCTTTATAATATTGCATTGCCAATATTCATCTGTATTTTTCATTTTATGCTAGTTAATTTCTCAGAAGTTGAAATCGTTGTCATGAGCTTTCCAATGGGAGATCACTATTCACAGTAGGTCCTTTTTAGAGTAAACAATCCTGATAGAAATATTCTTGAATGGGAGTTCCATTGTACATGTGCATATGTTTTCTTAGGAATATATTTGTATGATTGGAATTTCTGGGTCCCAGGAATTATGTGGTTGTTTAGCTGTAGGAGGTAATGCCAAATGGATTTCTAATATGATTGGAGCACTTCTCATTTACATTTTTAATTGCTTATTGGTGCCTTGGTTATATGCAAACATGGATACATCCTCTGATAAACATCTAACCAGTATCGACAGATAGGCAGTGGGCTGGGCTTTGCCCTAGAGGCATAGCCATAAACCTAAATGTCATAACCCCTCTTCTCAAAAACATCACCATCTGGTAGGCTCAAACCTTCATCTCATGGTGTGGGTTGGAAAAATTCACACACATACATAGAAACATAGCCCTGGTTCTGCCTCTCTCTCTGAGAAAGAACCTGGGCAGGACATAGAAGTTCCTAGAGCTTCTGCAAAGGGAAGAAGCTGGACTAGATTTAAACTGTATCCTGTGATGACCTCGTTCCATGTGTTTGTGGAGGTCTGGAAGTTAGAGATTATTTAGTAGATAAAGGTGAAGGGAAGGGAGGGGAAGAAGAGACAAAATTGGGACCCCAGGAGATCCATCAATGCTCTAACAAAGCAGTTTGATTTTTATTGTTAAGTATTTGTATTTCATGGGGATAGGCACAATCAAAAGTGGGAAACACACTGGAACAGGTAATCTCATAAGTCCCCCTCTGCCCTAATGTCCTATGATTATGCATTGTATGATTTAGGGTAATTAATTCTAGCTGCTAAAACAGATATAGCCCCATATCTCAGTAGTTTAGCCTGTACAGGTTTATTTTTCTAACATGGCCTGCTGTGGGTTGGCAGAAGCTGTCCTCTAGTAGGTGACACAGCTCTCAGTTCTTTCCTGTTTGTTCTTATACCCTGTGGCCTCGAAGGTTGTAACAGCCAAGGGAAGAGGAGAAGAATGGACAAAGGCCACTTACCTTTAAGTGACTCAGTCCAGAAGTGATCCGTGGGCTCACAGCCCATTGACCAAACCAAGTCCCATGGCCCCAATGTCACCACAAAGGAGGCTGTGACATGTTGGGGAACCCAGTGACTATTTGGTATATGGTAACTCTAACATATATGCCAAGTATAAGAAGCATGACTCAGAGGCAAAAGGGCAGAATAGTCAAAGTCAAGGTGGTGTACAATTAAATAGCAGAAATTTCCTCTGAAAGGTACTTTGCTAGCCTCATAGAAGCTATTCTTTTTTTTTTTTTTAAGATTTTATTTATTTATTTGACAGAGAGAGAGAGATCACAAGTAGGCAGAGAGAGAGGAGGAAGCAGGCTCCCCACCGTGCAGGAAGCCTGACGTGGTCCTCAATCCTAGGACCCTGAGATCATGACCTGAGCTGAAGGCAGAGGCTTTAGCCCACTGAGCCACCCAGGCACCCTGGAAGTTATTCTTTTAAGAAGATTTGCAGTGCAGTCCTTTATTTTTGTTTTGTTTCCTGGGAAGTAGGCAATGTTCCCATAAGGACCCATATTTTGCTTGCTTTTAGGGTTGAAAGATTTTTAAAAATTGGGTTATTGGTCTCTAGTGAACTAAAATTCAATTAAAAAAAATAATTTCTCAGGTTCCACTATGAAGAATGTGTACATTGATTTCCATTAATTTGGAACGTAATTCCACTAACCCCCATCTTTCCAGCCTGAGCTATTTCCTTTAACACAGATCCAAATGACAAGGCTCTTTTCGCCTTAAGTGTGTCCCCGTTTTCTTCTGTGTCGGCCTAGATGAAGGAGAACAGAGTACAAACAGCCTTTCTGGACATCTTTGATGTGACTTAATTGTGTTTTTTGAGCTTGGTGGTCAGTCTTTCTCATTAGATCTGCGTCTCATCTCCTGGCAGTACAGCTTGCTATATATGGTTTATTCTCTGAAACAACAGATTCAATTTTGACTTTGTTGATGATGAGGAAAGATTCAAAGCTTGCATCAGAAGCAATTAAATCATTTCAGGAAGGGACCACTGCTGGGAGAGTGTGCTCCTTGGAGGGCGATTTCTGGTAACTCAAAGCAACAGTAAGAGTGGAATGGAAAGAAGCCCATGTGTGGCGTGGGCATAGAGATTTGAAAGAAGAACCGGGTAGTAGTTCAGCTTGAGAAGCAGAGGAAAGTTGCCCGGTTTGAAGAATAAAGACTAGGAAGGAGGTGTTTATGGAAACACTGAGGGAAATATATTTCAGAGCTTAAAACATGACTTCTGGGAAAGAAATGACAAATTTGTTTCCTGACTGGACTTTAAAATGAAGGCTTCACTGGGGCAAAACTCACATGGGGGCAAAGCAAATGGGATGGAGCCATGTGATTCTTCCTGTCTCTCTCCCTTAAAGTTCTTCAGAAATGAGGGCATCTGTGTTCAACCATACGGGTCATCTGGTTGCTTGTCCTGCTGCTTCCAGTAGTTACTTGGGTCCCAGTGGGAAAGATGGTTGGTTCTTTGCAGTGTCAGTGAAGTGACTCCGCATTGGGTTTATGGTGAGATTTTGCTCTTCCCAGCCACTTATCTTACCAGCTTTCTTGAAGAAATCTTCTGAGATCTTTATATTATGCTACAGGTATTGGAACTTTGAGTCATCAGCTGCAAATACCAAACAAACAGGAGCTGTAGGAGATATTAGATAGAAAATTAGAAATCTAGAGTTTTTGAAGAAATAGTCTGAAATGATTTTAGGGTTGAATTCTAACTAAACATTTTTTTTTTAAGTGTCATTCCTAGGGTACTTAAAGAATCCAGGGAATATTCAAACAATATTCTTAATTCATTTTAAGAGATCATCAGAACTTCAATACCAAAACTCTGTAGAAATAGTACCCCCTCAAGAAAACTAAAGATTATTTTCACTTATGAATATGGATGTGAAAATTTAACTAAAATGTTAGTTTACTCAATCCAGCTGTGTATTAACAGAATAATAATCTCTAAGTGAAATTTACTTTAGGAACGCAAGCATAGTTTAACATTACCAAATCAAATGCAAAATATTTTATATCAAAAATTTTAAATTATAGTTATGTAATTATTATCTTATTATTCATTATAATCAGTTAATATATTATATTATTATAGTTATGTAATTATATCATAAGATGCTGCTGATAAATATATAACATTTAGGAACTGATAAAATTCACCAGTTCTTCCTCATAAAAACTTAAAGAAGGAAATTACTTAAACATGATAAAATTATTTATATAGAAAGCTACTCTTATTTTTTTAAAAAAGAAAACCATTTTCAATAAAATTATGAATAATAAAGAGATATATACTTATCACTACTATGCGGTAGTTTTTCTAATTATATCTAATGTGATCAGGCAAAATAATTTTTAAATCCTTGAAAATCTGTGTAGATACTTGAAAAGAATAAAAACTGTACTTAAACCTGAACTCTTAAAAGGCTTTATTAAGAACACTGAGGCTGAATTGGGGAATTGGTTAAAGTGCCAAATTAAAAAAAAAAAAAAGATATATATATAAATTAAGAGCTCTTACACAAACCAGCAATATCTAGTTAGTGAAGGTTATTTTGGGGAGAGAATAATTTATACATGTGTCTGTGTGTATCCTGATCCAAAGGAAAACAAAAAGAATAAAACACTGAGAAAAGAAGATACTTAATTATATAAGGAGAGTATAAAATAGTTAATAACACCCAAATAGTAAATATCTAGATAAAAAGATCTAATATCACAAAATAGTAGTCATTCCAAACATATTACATAAATTAATACAATTCCACTCAGTAATTCCATAGATTTATTATAAAAATAGGTAAAAGTTATTTTAAATAATCCATACAGTAGGATAAATGTTTAAGAATACTAAAACATCTTAAATAAAAAGTCATGCCTTAACAAAAGTTAAAATGAATACCGAGCTGTTATAGTTAAAACATTATTCTATTTTAACAAGAATAAAATAAGTGGGTCAGTAGAACCTAAAATATTCCCAAATAGATTCAAGTACATAAGAGGAGTTAGAGTAAAATTAGGATAAACTTTTCATTAAGCAGGTAAAGGATGATTTATTTAAGTAAGATTCCTGTCCCGTGGAAGAAAAAAGCTAAGGTTTTTCCACAATAAAAAAAAAATGTAATCTGTTTGGATTATTCAAACATAAAAACTAGGGAAAGAAAATTTATGAGAGTATTTACATATTCTGAGAGTATAAGGACCATCAAAATGAGATGGGATACCCTGAAACTTGAAGTATATACATATCATGCTATCATTTTTTTAACCTGTGTGTAACTATTTACTTATTTTTTAAAATACTTTTTATTTATTTGACAGAGACAGACACAGCTAGAGAGAGAACACAAGCAGAGGGAGTGAGAGAGGGAGAAGCAGGCTTCCTGCTCAGCAGGGAGCTCGATGCAGGGCTGGATCCTAGGACCCTGGGATCATGACCTGAGCCAAAGGCAGAGGCTTAATGACTGAGCCACTCAGGCACCCTCGTGTGTAGCTATTTAAAACCATGAAATATCTGAGACTTGACCAACTTGCGAGCTGACACAGTTACGAATGCTGACAGAAGGTACGTTTCCTGGTCCAGAGACAAAGGACTTTATTACTCACAGGAACAACGGTAACCCCAGAGTATTATAGCCAGCAGCAGCCACAGCATTTTCTTATACCTATTTCCAGAACCCTGATCCCCACTTAGGGAAGTGGAGAATATCAGGTGACACCTGCAGATACCATAGGGTATAGGAGAAGTACCCTGAACTTAGAGACCCTGAATTTTTATAATGGTCAATAAACATATGTACCTTTTTCTCCAGAGTGAAGTGCTCTCTCTGTCATGCTGTTTTTCTTCTTCTTCTTTTCAATTTTATTTATTAGAGAGAGCACACGCAGGGAAGGCTGCAGGTGGAGGGAAAAGCAGGGTGCCTGCTCAACAGGGAGCTCGATGCAGGACTCGATCCCAGGATTCCGGGATCATGACCTGAGTCGAAGGCAGATGCTTAACCAACAGAGCCAGCCAGGAGCATATGTCATGCTGTTCATGGTGTTTACATCCTGAAAAGGATAGTGCAGGACACAGGCGGTCAATGCCTGTGCTCAGAGGACAGACATAAAGTTTAGAGCCTTGTGGTAAGTTGTCTCCCAAAATGGCATGGATCAAATTAGAAGTAAAACAATAAAGTTGATAAAAGTATTTCTGCTATTTATTATAGACAGTTTGTCTATTTTATGTGCTTATATATATGTTTAACATGTATGATTTTGACCCAGAAATTCCATTCTGGTAATTTACCTGACAGGTGGAAATCTGGTTCTCTGTAAATATCTATTTACAAGGATATTTACATAAGCATTGTTTATAGTGAGAGGAATTGCGATAGAACTTGAATGTCTATCAAAGGAAGAATGGTTACATTAATTTAAATATGTCCTTATGCAGTCCTTAAAAAGACCAGTGTTAGATCTGTTTCTGTTGAGCTGGAGGGAAATCTGTGTTATAGTAAATGGAAAAAATGTACTTCAGAGTAAATGTTAGTAAGGAAAAGAGAAATAGGGAAAGCAGAAGGTTGTGGAAGAAAGGAAAGAAGGAAGGAAATCTACATATATCATTGTGGACATATGAAAGGCTAGAAAAATGTATTACATTGAATTCATTAAGAGAAGTGCAATATGGAGAGCGTAGATTATTAACTTAAAAAAATCCTACTCCTCTTTATGTCTTTCTGTTACAAATTATTTTTTTAAGCTTTATTTATTTACTTGAGAGACAGAGTGGGAGGGAGAGGGAGAATCTCAGACAGACCCCCTCCTGAGCCCAGAGCCTGTTGTGCGGCTCCATCTGAAGATCCCGAGATAATGACCTGGACTGAAATCAAGAGTCTGTGCTTAACTGACTGAGCCACCCAGGTGCCCCTCTCCTATTACAAATTATTTAATAAAAACAGAAAGGAAGAAATAAATCAAATTAGCCATTGCTTTACCAGTATATGAATCTCAACATGCCTTGTTCTGGACTCATTCATTCATATGTTGATTCAACAAATGTTAGTGAGTATTTTCTGTGTCAGATGCTGCTTAGGTACTGGGGAATAGGGTAGTGAACACGAATTCTCTCATGCCTAGAATAATAGTGGGGATGTCAGAAAATAAACATATAATATGCATTCCTACAAAATTCTTGGTACACAATCTATTTCCATACAGAAAAAGAAAAACCTTTGGGGCACCTAGGTGGTGCAGTTGGTTAAGCAGCCAGCTTTTGGTTTCAGCTCAGGTCACGCTCTCTGGGTTGTGAGACTGAGCTACAGGCTCAGCATGGAGTCGGCTTCAGATTCTCTCTCCTTCTCCTGCTGCCCCTCCCACTCATGCTCTCTTTCTCTCTCTCTTAAATAAATAAATAAATCTTAAAAAGAAAGAATGAAAGACCTTTATCTGGCTTGTTTGGATTGTGGCTTAGAAGAAAGGTATGGTAAATTCTCACAGTTAAAGGGAAAGAAAAAGAACAAAAAATTAAAGGGACTTTTGATGTCAGTGCACCGTGTAACAATTTACATGGATACCTACTTACATTGTAGACAAAGCAAGTTTTCCTTTTGGCAGCAATAAGCAGGAGAGAAGCAAGCTTCCATCCAGAGTCCTTCATTGGTATGAAAACACTTTTAAATCACTGTTTTCAATGACTGGCCCACGTACAGGCTCCCAAAAGGAAGGACTCGCTGAAGGTAACTGATAGATGAGTCTGATTTATGTTGACTCTCAGTGACACCTTCAGAAGTCATCTCAACGGCTAGTCAACTGAGATACAGTTGTACTTGCTAATGCTCCTGAATGATGTGGTCCTGCAAAACCAGAACGAAAAGACAGCTTTAAAGGAGCTTCCTATGCATCTAGTAAGGGTTATCCCCAAATGGCAAAATTTCCCAAGAACAGGAAGGGATAAAGTGGCTGCACCATTTTCCTATTGGAGCAGGTAATTAACAGAGTCCAGATGGGACCATCAGTAGAATTTTTGGACCTAATAGCTAGAAAAAGACTTTTTCCTTGTTTCTTTAAAGAGAGAGGGCGTGGGGCACCTGGGTGGCTCAGTCAGTTAAGTGTCTGCCTTTGGCTCAGGTCATGATACTGGGGTCCCAGGATCAAGCCCTGCATAGGGCTCCCTGCTCAGCAGGGGTGGAGTAGGGTGAAGGGGTAGAATCCTGCTTCTCTCTCTCATCCCTCTCTGCTCCTTCCCTTTTCCCTACTCCTTCCCTTTTCCCTACTCATGCTGTCTCTCAAATAAATAAATAAATAAATAAATAAATAAATAAATAAATAATTTGGAAAGAGAGATAGAGAGAGAGAGAGAGAGAGAGAGAGAGAGAGAGAGAGAGAGAGAGAAGGAAATGTGTGAGTTCTTCAGACTCTAGTCCAGGCATTTTCCTTGCTGAAGTTTGATGTGGTTATAACCGCTCCTGGTGTTACATTTATGTTTTCCCCTCACTTCACTACCTGACACTCTACTGTGTTTAATATGGCATGTTATGGGTCTCCAAAGTCATAAATTTCAATTCATTTTCTTAGTGGGTTCACGCATTTAAAATGATGCCTTCCTTTTGGAGCTCCTGGAACTTCTGGGTTATTCTGTAACTCAATCATAACTCTGCAAGTGAAACCCTTAAATAAAGCAAAACAAAAAACAAAAACAAAAACAAAACACCCCCAAAATGTTAATGGCTGCCAAATTACGAGGCATAAAAGCCAAGAAATTTACAAGGCATTAGCTGTTTAAAAAGAATTGTCACTTAAAGGACTCAGCCAGTTGCAAACAAATTCATCAGACAAAAGCAGGTGCTGATAAAATATTTAAGCCCTTAAAATAATCAAGGAAGATTAAGGTGTCAAAGTGGATGAAAATAAATATTCCATGGTAAAAACAGGGCAAGTTTCCTCCTCAATCAAAAACTCTGGTTCTGCTGTCTCTGTGGGGAATTTGGTATGCCGGGGAGGGAGGCAGAGGAATCTGGGTGTCTGGTCAGATTTAAAGTGGCTGAATGTTAGCAGGGTTATTGATGGATGTGATCTCTCTCCACGCAAGTTTAATAAAACACCTTGCAATTGTATAGCATTTTATACTCTGCCAAAGCTGTGCACATATATTATTACACTTAATCTTCTCAAGACTGTTGTTACTAACAAGAGGTTCAGAGAGGGAAGGTGAATTGCCCAAGTTTACATGGAAACTGTATCAAAAGTAGATACATTTTTTTCTAATGTTTCAAAAGTAGATACATAGATTTTCTAATCTCCCCTTCCCCTCTGCCCACCCCAAGCTGGCTTTTAGCCATCGGATGGCTGGGTGTTTATTTAAAGCAGCTCTGATGAGTTGTTTTTCTTCTAGAACAATTTATCTGATGAAAAAATAACAATATAAGCAATTTTCTCCACAAATTTCTGTGTTCTTTCTGAAAACAAAACAAAACAAAAAACAAGAAAAAAAAAAAACAACCATAGAGCTGCCCGAGATGATCCAGTTCAAGTCATTCATTTCACAGATGGGCAAAGTGAGGTGCAGGACAGAGAAGGTGCATTTAGCAAGTTGGAGAAGAGTCTAGAATGAATTGACATCTTGTGCACACTCAGCTAGGAAGTGTTCCTTCTGCTCGTGATTTTAATTTCTGTTCTCTGATCTGTTGACAGGGTTGTCCCTGATTTTAATTCCTGCCTTCATGAATGTCAGGCTGTCTCTCTCATTCTGTCGAGGAAACTCTCTCTACTCTTCTTCCAAAAGTAGGTCTCTCTGGGACACTTCTGTGGTGAGGACTCAGGTACTTCGTGGAGACAAAAATGTATCTAATGTCAGCAAGGCCACCATGTAGTGTCGTTCTGTTTATTTATATGCATAAAAACACCTAATAATTGTGATTTGGGTGATTATATATCTTATTTGGTAAAATTATTTTATGATTCCCTTAGGCGGTGAGAGCAGTCTAAAGTTTTAGGTAGAGGTAAATTGTGTTTTTGAAATTTAGGAAGGAAGCATAATGTCAAAGTTATTTTTCATGTCTGTGAATTTCTGCCCATGATGAGGTATTTTGGCCTCTGAACTGAACGATTTCTGGAGTAAAATAAATCATTGAGAAACCAGAAATGTTATGCAATAATCAATAATTGCATCAAGTAAAATCAACATGATCATTATGTGAAACTAAAAAATCTAATATTTTGTATCATACTCCTGAGTCTGAGTGTACATTATTTTAAGGCTTATTAAACAGGAAAACATTTGTGATCATCACAATCCCAAGGAGATTTCCAAAGCCAGTTGGTTTTTAACTTTCAAATGGATTACTTCAGCTCCATTCAGAACCTCAATAAGTGCTGAGTTTTATCATCTCACGGAAGTTAATAGTAATTTCTCCCGTCTGAATGGATGAATTACTTGAATGTTCTTAATCAATAAAGATTAAAATCAACACTTTCATTGGAATATACTTCCTCTGATTGGTAAAATCCTTCCAAAGGACAGTAATCAAGCAAAATATATGTTACTTGGAAATGGTAAGATTGCAGCCATGGCTAATGAATAGAATCAAAGAGTAACATGGACCAAATGAATAAGAAAGTATCTGTGCCGACCCCACAGGAGCGGACAACTTCCTACACCTGCCTGCATCCCCATGTTACTCACTTGAGGAGTGAATCTCAGTCCTTTTTTTTTTTTTTTTTTTTTTTTTTTGCTAATAAACCCTTTCAGAGGTCGGTAAGTAGGTAGGTAGGTAGGTTGGTTGGTTGATTGATTTATGGTCCATTTATTTAAGGTCCATTATTGCGTGAGGAAAGGGCACGATAAAATTGGATTATTTAGATTTTGCTCTGAAGTTCTATTACTGGCAAGCACTGAAAAACTAGCAGTGTGCTGTAAATGTAACCCACAGGGCATGCCTTCTGCCCTCTGGAATAACTTCTGTAAACATTTTTAATGGAGGGGCCAGGAATGAGGACCAACAGAGGGTCCACTTTCTGTTGCAAAAACTAGTTAAGTTGCCTCATTTGTTTCTGGCAGCCTGGACCTGCTGAGGACATGCCTGTACCATCCTTTCCACAGTGGAGTTGAGTGGACATCCTGAGTCCTTGTAAATGCAGGTGTAATTCTTCTTCACTCTGCTCCATCAGGAGCACCTGCCATGATGCTTGCAGCCATGGTGCCTGAGATGCATGGATAGGGAACAACATGAGCTGGTGGGTATGGCAGTACGTGTAGAACATCTCAGCTGGCTTGTTAGAAGATCCCAAAGGGGGACCACTGGGTGACTCAGTCGGTTAAGCGTCTTCCTTTGGCTCAGGTCATGATCCTGGGGTCTTGGGATCAAGCCCTGTGTTGGGCTCCCCACTGAGCAAGGAGTCTGCTTGCTTCTCCCTCTTCCACTCCCCCTGCTCATGCTTCCCCTCTCACTGTGTCTCTTCTGTCAAATGAATAAATAAAATCTTAAAGAAGAAGGAGAAGGAGAAGAAGAAGAAGAAGAAGAAGAAGAAGAAGAAGAAGAAGCAAAGAAAGAAAAGGAAAAAGAGGACTGATGTAGTGTTTATCTCACGGCTATCCCTTAGTCTAAGACAAAGGAAGCTGTAACTATAAGAGCTTGGTGTTAAGCAGCATCCACTCCACACAGCAGTGCAGGACCATAGCAATGAGTGAGCAAGCTAAAAATATACACAGCAGTCTTAATAATCCTTGGGAAAAAAATTAAGATCATCCCACGAGCTTTCAAGATGTTCATCAAAATGTCAGAAACTGTCTCACTGTTGGATATCAATACATAGAGAAACAGGAAAGTAACAGAAGTAGTATTTAGTACATTATCATTTAAAACATTAGAAGTACTGGGAACTAGAGTGTTTTATTTTTGTCAACAATCTAGTAAGAAGAGTTTGAATAGTACTTCCTTTGTCCTTCTCGTCATGCATGTTACTAGATGGAGCGGATGTCTCTTCCGTGCCTCGGTGAATTGTCACAGGGCTTTGTAAGCATGGATCAGCTTTCACTATTTTATTCTTTGTGCTTTCCCTGTCATGAAATAGCTCCAAGTGTTCCTTTGATGGAAGGTTTTTTTCTCACATCACTTCTTCTAGAAAATTTTCACCCTTTTTGTTTTATTTTTAGAGAGAGAGCAGATGAGCAGGGGGAGGGGTGGAGGGAGAGAACTCAAGTAGACTCTGTGCTAAGCACAGAGCCCAGTGTGGGGCTCTGTCCCATAAAGGCCGAGATCATGACCTGAGCTGAAATGAAGACTCTGCCACTCAACCGACTGAGCCACCCAGTCGGGCACACCTAGAACATCTTCATCCTTTATTCCATAAATGCACCTTCACCAGATGTCTTTAGCTACATACCAGAGTCTCTTAAATGTGGGCTCCATCAGCTTTCCCATGACCAGCTCTTTCTTCTGTAAGCTCAGTTATCTTTGATTTCAGTTTTGCTCTCAGTTTTATCATTTTTTGGTGTTTCTTTCCTGTGGGTCATCTTGGTTGATCATTTCCCTTTGCTGCCATTTTTGCAAAATGTCATGTGGGTTTGTTGCTGGGTGAATGAGTACATGCCTTGAGGTCTTTGTGTGAACTGAATCCCAGAGGGACTGAGACCAACCAGCCATAGGTATTGGGAGAAGTCTCTTTGCAAACAGTTAGAGGTTGCAGCAAGTTTTGCACCATGTATACTTTCTTGTGGTTGATATGCTGTGATAGTTGAAACTTCAGCTGTGTGTTTCACCAGGGGGAGGGCTGGTGTTATTTAACTAAGCCATGGCAACTAAAATTCATGCATATCTGAACCATACCAAGTCAAGACTGCTTGTGTTATACTATAATGTTTACAAAAGATATTGGGATGGAGACAGACCCAGGGCAGCACAGAATAATACTCATGATAGAGAGTGCACCAGGACACACGGGAGCCCCTTAGAGCAGCAACTGAGTCACAGGCAGACCTGCTCCCATCTGTCCTGCAGAAGAAGCCAGAGAAGACATCATTTTCATCATTGGACACCAGCTGGTAGTTGTCCTGGCATAGATATCACCAAGGGAAGTCACGGAGGGTGTGGAGAAAGGAGCAGACACCAGGTGTTACCTGGGAGGGTAGATGATCCTTGAGAATATCCTAGAATAATAAGTGTACGGAGGTCTCTTGGGAAGGTGGATCTAAAAGCAAGGTCTTTCGGTGGCAGCTGGAGATGAAGTCAGGGAAAACCATGTCAGGAGCCAGATTGTCATCTCTGCCAGTGTGCCCTGAGAAGCATGATTCCTAATCTCTTGCTCTGAGAGTGCTTAATGAAGAGCCATAGAGAAAGTCTCATCTCCAAAGAATATGCCTGGAGCATCTTGGAGGGTGTCTTTGGAGTATCCTAAGGACCCTTGTACTCCTGAATGGTATTTTTCAACAGTAAAGGAAACATTTTAGTGATGGTAGGGTATCCATTGCTAGTCTAGATGATCCTAAAAATAGTAGCAAGGTTGTGTCGGGAACTCTCTGGAAAAATGTATTGAAAAACTGCCTCTCAGCTGCCTCTAGATAGCCATGTGTCTATTCATTATCCTCACAGAGGGATTTAGAGTACATAAACACAGAGAAGCCCTTTGAATTTTCACCCAATAGAGTATTAATCATCTGTGATATTAACAAATAATGAGAGTTTTGTGTAAAATCTAGACCTGATACACAACAATTGCTATAGTATCTCTTTCTGTAGACACCCACTATTAGGGCAGTTTTGCCTTCTGTATTGGATCACGAGACGTGAATAGAAGGTTTGTTATTATCTAAGAGTTGGGAGGGGAGTGCTGGTACTCTGCTTTGCAATGATATATCTCTTACCTCTTTACCTAAATGAGAGCTCGTGCAGTTCTTTCTAAACTTTCAGGGGTTCTGAGCTGCATTTCCTCAACCTTCTGTAACAGGGTAAACCTTTATAGATGTCTGTCCCACATGGATTTCTTCCCCTCAACCGAGAATAGGCACTAGGTGGGTTGGATTGCCGCCATGTTGTGCTGGAATGGGCCAAATCAGCAGGGGCTGGGAGAGCCTGGGAATGGTTCCCAGATGAGGCCAATGAAATGGTGACAGGCAAGTTAGGCAGACTACTGTGTCAGGTTTAGTACACCAGGATGCAATAGAGAACAGGGTGCTGGTGCCAGGAACCAAAGTGGCTTTGTTCAGTGCTTTTGGGCAAGCCATTCCCAGGAAGTCTTGGGATGAAGAGGTTCATTGCGTCATTACCTAGAGGCAGTCACTTAACTCAAGAGTGGAAAATTCCAACACAAACATGCACTCAGATTCTCTACAGCAACATACCTCACCACTTCACCCTCTTCTTGGTCTGCTTCCCAGGCTAAGCTGTGGTTCAGTAGGGGAGGAGGAAATTCCTTGTATCTTCTTTGATTATGCAGTGTGTCTCAGAATTAATCTGGTCTAAGATACATGAACAGGTGAAAAACTTACACATTTTATTTAATATTTATACTTGCACATGGATATCTGTGTGTATGCTTGACCCACTTCTAAAAAAACATGAGGTGGATGATCACAAAATGTTAAGGTACTTACAGGTCAAAGAGCTCAGTCTGTCTGGAGAAAAAAGAGGGTGTAGATGTTTCTAGGTATTTTTGTGAAGGATCACATTGCTTCTGCAGTAAGTCAGGCTTTATTTCCAGGCAGCTAAAGCAAAAAATAAATGTGTACGGTTTTGTAGTCTCATTTACCAGGGAAGAATGATATCAAATGTATCCAGAGAAGAAAGCACAGCCTTTGAAATTAAACTCAACTGTTTATCACATGGATCTCTGATCTTGGAAAAAGAGACCTTACATTATTGAAAGCAAGCATTTCCAGAAAATTTTGCTAGCTTGT
Source organism: Spilogale gracilis (assembly GCA_004023965.1). Lineage (NCBI taxonomy): Eukaryota > Metazoa > Chordata > Mammalia > Carnivora > Mephitidae > Spilogale > Spilogale gracilis. Next base: position 70,710 of record PITA01004088.1, read on the forward strand.
TTTCATGATCATGAATGCATTATTATTTTTTAAAGATTATTTATTTATTTGACAGAGAGAGAGAGAGAGAGAGAGAGAGAGAGAGAGATCACAAGTAGACAGAGAGGCAGGTAGAGAGAGAGGAGGAAGCAGGCTCCCTGTTGAGCAGAGGACCCGATGCGGGCCTCGATCCCAGGACCCTGAGATCATGACCTGAGCTGAAGGCAGAGGCTTAACCCACTGAGCCACCCAGGCGCCAGATCATGAATACATTATTAAAAAATTCATTGCCATTGTTCTTTTGAGCTGTTTAGCAAGGAAGACTAAAACATTTCTTTTTAGGGTCATGAATTGGAAGTGCCATGGACCAAATTTGTAGAAGATAGAAACATGGTACCCTAAAAGTTCTTTGTCGATTTCCAGAATTTTTCCCTGACTATATTATAATAGGTTTGCAAAAAATCAATCCACCTATTAAAATAGGCATAAGTTGGGGTTTGGCTGAATGACTAAAAGCCTCAACAGTTAAGAATTAAAAAAAAAAATCCTAGCTTCCCAAAGAGAGAGAGAGAGAGAAAGAAAGAAAGAAAAATGAATGGGAAGCATTTATTTTATCTTTCAGCAAGAGTTCTGCAAAGCTTATTTGCTGCAAAAAAAATGTGAAGGGTCAAACCATGAGAAGATCTGCAGGTCAAATTAGGGTCTAGGAAATTTGGGAGAATTCTTTTCATGACAGTGTGATTCTGTATCTTTTTTTCTCTGTGGATCAGTAAGGAGACCATTTGGGTAAGCCTTTAGTAAGAGGAGTATTATATTCTAAACCACCCTCACAGTTTTAATTGATGCCTCTCCCCAGAGACAGCAAGGCTGTCTGTTATCTTCACACATTTGGATTTAGAAGTGGGAACTTGGCAGAGCTGCTTCTTCATGCCTGAGATCCTGGGTTTCTGGGCTCACCCACGCAGGATTTCAGGAGAACTGAAGTATCTTTTTTACTGAGGAGCAGAGAACCAGCTCGCTTAGTGTTGCGCTCATTTTCAAAGGTTCTCTGAGACCAGAGGTTTAGAAATGAAAGGCCACTCTATCTGCTTTGATGCGTCGGAACGAAATTAGTGACATTTTCAGCACTTGAATGGAAATGTCAGCTGATTCCACAAAAAGGTGAGCTCACAGGGCACATCTCAGGGAGTCTGATGAAAACAGCATCCAGGAGACGGCTGGTAATTGGACCCTCTAAATAAAATAATGAAGTCGAAGGGCCCCAAAGGAATGCAGGGAAGAGTCTGTGAAATGCACAAGTGGGATTCAGAGTGAGTGGCGCCATGGTCTATTTTGGGCCACAAGGAGAGCCACGTTGGTGTGACAGAGTTGTTCCTACTGCGAGTCTTGGTCTGGTGCCAATTGAAAGGGGCTGAATCCTTCTCTGCAGCTGTCCAGAGACCACTTGTTACCCACCCGCCATGGTGAGGAGACTTTGACTCCCTGAGTAGAGGAGAGAAGCAGGTTAGTCAGCCTTTAAGGTTTTAGGGACGTATGTGCCAGACAGTGCACAGAAGGCCCATGTGGTTTGAGAGGTTAGCCACACTGGCACCAATACTTAAAAAGAGAGTTATGTCACAGAAAAGTGTATAGATTTACAAATTCTTTGACTCATTGAAAGCTCCTGTAATGCTGGTTCCACATGGTGCCCTGGGAGCAATCAGATGGGCTCCTTGTAGGAGGGGGCAATACCTTTCCTTAATGCTGAATTGTGATACCAAATGTTATTACAACGTGTCTCCTTCCCCCATTTTTATTGCCCCTTAGCCTTTCTAAGCATCTGATTTTGTAACTTTGATCCCGACGGATGGGAAGTCACCATGGCTTAGTGGAAGGTGCAGGGGCTCATGGAACAGATCTTGATTTGGTCTGTTAGCCATATCACGTTGAACAAATGACTTAACTTCTCTGAGTCTCAGTTTACATATTTGCAAAATGAGAGTACGAATGCTTGCCTTGCAAGGTTAAGGATTCAAGAAGGTAGATCAGGGCATCTGGGTGGCTCATTTAGTTGAGCATCTGACTCTTGACTTTGGCTCCGGTCATGATCTTAGGGTCATGGGATCGAGCCCTGTGTTGGGCTCTCTCCCTCTCTTTTCACCCCTCACCCTGCTCTTTCTTTCTCTCTCTCTCTAAAATAAATACCTCTTTTAAAACATAAAGGAAATATATAGTAGAAAACTTTTTTGAAAGAAAAATGTAACACAGAAAACAGAAAATAGTGTAAGACTGAGCACAAAACAGCACTAAAGCAATGTTAGCTATGATTTTTGCTGTTGTTATTATGATTTTTCTGGTTCTTTCTCTATTGCTGTTTAAAAGAACAAATTATTTCATTAAGTCTTTTCTTTGATAACATTAAAAATACCTCAAATAAAAAGGGCTTTGCACTAGCTATGGTCACATCCCCCCATCAGTTATATTTTACATTTTCTCACAATTATACGGTGCTCATTGGTTATTTTTGTGTGTTTTTCTTCTCAGAAAATCCAGTCTTCTACTCCTTGAGTCTGATTTTATTTTCTACATTTTACTGGAGAAATAGACTAATACAGTTATATAGTTTATTCATGGCTTATGCAATTTTTCTGTTTCTTGTAATACTTTAGAAGTCCTTTTCTATTACAGTTTATTTTTTTATACTCCCAGTTGGATTGTCAAACACAGGTAACAAAAATTAAGACAAGAAGTATATAGTAATGTGATAGAAAGGAGAGAAGTAGATACACAGAGACGTTTAAAATGATGGAATTTCTTTCTGCCTTGTCTCCTAGCTGAGGCAAAAAGGGCACTTGATGAGGGGAGGGAATACGTGCCACATTCCGGATGTTAGGATGGGTGACTTCCCATCTGTATGGATGTATTCCTTCCTTGCTTGCTTCTCCAACAGTGAAAGTAACTCTACAAGATGGACCCTACAGTGGAAGGGAAATGCACCATGAGGCCCCTAGTCTGATCCCATTTAAGGATTTCTTTTCTACTTTGCTAAGAGAGGAGGGCAGAATAAGACAGTAAAAGTCTGTGTATGGCAGGTAAACATCCTGGTAAACACTTCGTTGTACTGTGTTTGGGGTGCGGGGGACAAAAGGAAGGATGGGGAGACACTGTGATGACCTGTGTGGATGGCCCCAGGAGCCAAGGCCGGGGACTGGAAAGAAAAGCCAACAGTCAGGGCTGTGAGCCCTGACCCACCCACCACACACACCCTAGCCATCACCTGCATCTCTTCCCTAAGCAAGGTCTTTCCCCTGGCTTATTGAAAACCACTTTCATCCCAAAGAGCTCTGCGTCTGCTTGTAGCATTTCTTCAATATCCTCTCTGGACCCAAGTTGCCCATGAGATCTTGTTCAATATTTGGTCAGAGAAGAAAGTAGCAGGTTGTAGTGTTTTGTTTTGTTTTTTTTCCTTTTTATTTTCTTCCCCAGCAAAGCCCAAACACCATCTCCCATTCTGTCTGGGATGCTGAGGCAGTGGACCTAGATATCTTTCCCAGTGCCTTCCAACCCTGAAAGAGTAAGGTCTGGAATGAATCAGCAGGAAGGAGAAGAGGCTGGAGCCTCTCTCTTCCTGGAAGAGCCAAGCACCTGGCAAGGCCCATAGCAAAGTTAGAGCTAGCTTCCAACCCCTGCAGAGTGGATGGAGGCAGCGGCAAGAAGGGCAACAGGTAAAGGAAGGATCTTTTATCCCCACGGCTCCCATAAAGCTTGCAGATATCCACATGCCACTGTGGTTTTTCTCATTTGTTGGAAAGCTTTTGAAAGGGCTATTTGGAGAGGAGGGGGAGATCTCTTCTTTATTTGCCATCTTGTTTCTCCTTAGAGCTGTACTATCTCTACCCTTTGTGCACTGTGTGCTTTTCACAGGTTATGAATCTTTTCTAATTATTTTTGAGAAAGAGTTTCATGGTTGCAGTAGATGGTTGGTTGCTTGTTAAATCCTTATGGAGTCCTTAATATTCAATTAATCTGGGAGTCTTGGCACTCTGCTTGAAGGACCTTTATTTTGTATCATAAGCAAATGCATATAAGTGGATTTCATCAGTGTGGTCATTGGGGAAAGTCTGAAGATGTTGAGAAAGAGAAACTTGACAGCATACATGGTTCTTATTTAATAATAAAGTTTATTGGTCTTTTATTCTGAGGAGGCTCACTGGCAAAAAATATTTTTTATCTAATGAAGATATTTGGGGGGGGGACTCTCCAAGTGTATTACAGTATTTTGCTACAGATTATTTAGAAGAGGTTCCACCTCTAGAAGTGTAATAGGACAAGGTAAAAAACATAAAAAGTATACTCAGTGCTTCCCTCTCTTTTATTTTTTTTGTATTTTGAAATAAGCTGATGTATTAAAAAGACCTTTAAATATTTCCAACCCAAAGAGGAAAAAAAATCTCCCAAAATGCACTGTCTGAATCCTGGGTATGTGTAGATTAGAACAAACCTTTATTTTACTGATTTTGAGATTGTGGGGAGCAGGTATCAGCTTCTCTGATATGACAAATATCAGAGAACTTCTTTGAAACTGGTATTTAGGCAGAGAGATTGAAAATACACTCTTATGTGGGTCATTTAATTTCTGCAGAAAGACCTTCAAAAACTCATTGATACAGCAAAGTGTCTGAGCTGATGTCTCCCCCACTATTAGCAGAATGGAGCTTACAAAGAAGTTCTCACAATAAATATTTCAGACAAAAAATTAGTACTCCCCATAGGTATTAGGTCCTTTTAGCTTACAGTGTGGTTTTTTTTCTGTATTTTAATAGAGCACTTGGATTAAGCCTTTTCTTTGTCATATCTGTGCCTTAAAGCACTTGTTCTTTGCCCCACATTGCTAGAGCTTATCCTTTTATCCCTTTATCTCCTGAAACTGTAACTTAAAAAAAAATAACCTATTTAAATGAAATGTGTTCATTTACTTGGAGAAAAAAATGATCAGCAATGTTTTTAAAACCCTAGAAAATCCATATGCAATTACGCCAAACATTTTGAATTTTACTACCCTATTCAGTGGCTACCCATAAGCTTGGCTTTACCAAAAATGAATCTTAAGTAATCTGATGAATTTATGAAGTCGGATTTTACTCACTCTGCTCAATCAATGAGAATGCATTGGTTGGCCGCATTTAAAGAGTCATTTGTTTCCAGGGCATATTGCTTGCCAAATGACAGAGCTTCAAGTAGGGGAAACTTCCATTTGCTTCAAATTTGCCTTGTCTTTTTCATTTGCCTGGGGGGCCAGGGTGGAGCAGTTGAAGGGAGAGAGGAAGGGGTGCCATGGAGGTTTAAAGAGCTTCCTCTGTAAACACGTTCTAGAAAGGACACAAAAGACCAGGTAAATGAGAGGAAGCAGAAGGTCTCAAGTAGGGATGGGAAGGTCTGAGAGTCTTCTCTCTGGCATAAGTCACAGACCTTTGTTATCCTAGAAATCATTTCTGTGGCTACATTCACTCGTGAAAAACCAAAGCTAAATGATCAAAATCAGGAAGTGTCTTTTTTTTTTTTAAAGATTTTATTTATTTATTTGACAGAGAGAAACACAGCTAGAGAGGGAACACAAGCAGAGGGACTGAGAGAGGGAGAAGCAGGCCTCCCGCAGAGCAGGAAGCCCAATGCAGGGCTCCATCCTGGGTCTCCAGGATCATAACCTGAGCCGAAAGCTGTTGCTTAACCAACAACCACCCAGGCGCCCCAGGAAGTGTCTTTAACAGATTCCTAACCCTGTTCCCCCTCAACAACCCAATACTCTCATTTCCTAGACTAATTATGTCTTGCATTAACACACCCATTATTTCCTCAGCTTAGCTCTCCAGTTCAAAGAGGAGACTTTGATATTCACAGGGCTTATAAAACGCAAAAGTCCTTTAACTCATCAATAGCAAGATCAAAGTAAATGCTGTTTTCAAATTAGAAATCTAAATCCATTTTAATGAATCAGTGGTTAATTCAAGTGCAGAAGCTCCTGGGAAGGGGGAAGGTTGAGGAGAAGAAAGTGAAGAGGAGAACTTGGTTGGGGGTGGAGGTAGAGAGCTCCTGGCAGATCTAGTGAATTTAATGAGAAGAATTTATTGCAGGTAGAAATGAAATATTGCTCTCAGCTTCCATAAATGAATGACATTAGTATAGGGTCTTCTCTGCATTGACTAAGAGTTCCATACATACTCACAGGGCAGATGTGACCATGGCTGCTTGACAGAAGGACTGTGTCTTGGGCTACGGGAGAGAACAGCCTTCCAATTTTGACATTCTCTGAATTGTGCCTGCTGTAGGAGCCCCTAGCTGAAGAAGTCTACCAGGGTCAGCAAGGGATTCATATAGTATCCGTAAACAAGAGCTGGCAGTTTGTCTTGGGAACAGGCTGATCCAGTTATATGAAAAGCTTCCTGATCTCTCTTCATGCTGGTTCTACCTCCAGGGGATATCAGTCTTCGTTCACTTCTATCTACATGACCATGATGCTTTCTTAATGCAGTCTCTTTGCAGCAGCCCGGGTGCCCTTTGAAACATGCAGTTGAGATCTTGCCACTACCTGGATTACTGCCCTCCATTGCATTCTGTTGTGCTTAGAATAAAATTTGAACTCCTTCCCGTGCCTTCAGCATGCTCCATGATCCAGCCCCTGCCTCCCCCACCCATTCCATCCCTGTCACTTTCCCTCTAGCTCATGAGTCTTCAACCACAGAGTGCTTTCCTGCCTTGAAAATCCTGAGAGCACTTGAAGTAGCCATACTTCTGTCTACAGTCCTCTTACCCCAATCTTGCCAAGGGTGGATCCTTTTTCTTGTTTTAATCATTCGCAGTCTATTTAGTTATTTATTTATTAAATAATTCAAATGTTATTTTATTTCTTTTGAAGATTTTATTTATTTGTTTGAGAGTGAGAGTGAGAGACATCACAGAAGGAGAGGGAGAAGCAGGATCCCTGCTGAGCAGGGAGCCCAATGCGGGGCTCGATCTTAGGACTCTGGGATCATGATCTGAGCCAAAGGCAGTTGCTGAGCCATCCAGGCATCCTCAAATGTCATTTTAAATGTCACTATTTTTGCGAGGCACTCGCTGATCCCAAAGTTCAGGTATCTCCATCATTTTATCAATTCCACTTGTAGAATTTTCTTTATGGAACTTCCCACACATACTTCCCTTGCTTGTTTGTTGTTACTCTGTTGCTCCTCTACATTTGAGTATGATATCATGAAAACAGAGACCCTGTCTAGTTGGTTGACTCTTTTAACTCTGGAATTTAATAGATACTTGAAAACCTTAAAAAGCAAGGAAATTCCAGGATGAGTGGCTGGAAAGGGATGAACAAAAATATGAAACAGGTGTATTGAGTTCAGAGTCAGCAAAGGTATTTAGGCAAACACTAGATGGCTGCTTGATGGAAATACAATAGAGGGTTTTCATTTCTTTAATGAGTAATTATTGATCATTTGGTAGATATCAGTCACTGTCAAAGGCATATGGGTAGATGGCTGCCTGTGCCTGCCCTTTAGTTGTTTACAATCCAGAGAGGAAGAAGCTGGGTACAGTGCAACTGTTGTTGTATAAGAGCTACATACACAAGGCAGAGTGCCAACTAACTCTGATAGAAGGAGACAATGTATAGGAAAAACTCATTATACCCTTGAAAGACAAAAAGGAATTTTCTAGATGGATTAGGCATTAAGGAGGGTTTTGGAAGGAAGGAAGACAGCAATATAAAGAGAGCATAGTATGTTCTGGGAAGTTTAAGGAGCTTGCTACAGCCTTGATGAAGGGCATGAAGGGGTGGAGGACACACACACACACATGCACACACACACACAGGGAAGGAGAAGTAGGGAGGCAAGTTAGGAGCCAGATAAGGAAGGGCCTTTATGCTTTATGCTTTTGTAAGGAGTTTGGATTTTATCCTTTCAGGCAGAGAGGAGCTGTTCAGGGATCACATTTTCAGTCTGGAAAGATGACCACAAGTCCCAGAGCCTGGTAGCAGAAGATGGAGACTGCAGGTATTTTAGCAGATTAGGGGAGGCAAAGCATTTGGAGAACATGGGGACTCGTAGATGTTTAGCTGGTCCTTAGACCAGGGTTCAGGCTGACCTCCCTCTCTCTGATTCCGAAGTTGTTCAAAGCTTTAGAAGCAGAAGAAAAAAACTCTAGATACCATCTTTAGTTTATCTTTCACCCTCCCAGCCAACATCTAGTTCTTCAGCAGGTCTTACCAGCTCTGCCTCAAACTTGTCTTTCCCCTCTCTGCTGTCTCTACTTCCATCACTTACTCCAAGATATTGCCAACTTTTGTTCAAACTGTGTAGTCGCTCCTAGCTATCTTCCTCTGCCCATTCTCCTCCACACAGCAGCCAATGATCTTTCTGAAAAGGAAATCAAACCATATCACTCCCTTTAGAGTTAAATCCCAGAGCCTTTCCCTGGCCTAAAATACAGAGTTTTTCTAGAGAACAAAATGGTGGTTACCAGAGGGCAGACTGGGCAGGGCAGTGGGAGGATGAAAGAGGTGATGGGGGATTAAGGGTTAAGGAGCAAAGAGCACCAGCTGTTGTATAGAAGTGTTAAATCACTACACTGTAATTCGAAACTAATATTCCACTTTACATTCACTCACTGGAATCTAAATAAGAACTTAAAAAGATGTAGAGTCTTTATCCTAGTGGCTCATGGGAAAAGAACATTAAAAAATGTGATAGAACCGCGCAAAGCACATGTTATCAGCCACACAAAGGCTGGACTATAGGTCATGTTTCCTTTTCATTCTGCTCTGTGTAGGTGGTGCATTCTCCACGGGGGAGTGACACCACCTTCAGGAGGGTGAAAACTGGTTCTGGGGGGACAGAAGAATGTGGAGTCTTTGTTTACCTCTCCAACCCAATCTGGAAATTCCTCTACAACTCAGCCCTTTGGCTTTATGCCATTCCCTCCTCCATGATCCTTCTTCCAGACTTTCTGTAGTTTTACCCCTTCTTGTCCATCAGCTCTTAACATAAATCATGCTACTAAATGAGTATCTATAATTATTTGCTTCTGTGTATATACGTGTATGTGCACAGATATTAATTGTCCTTCCTCCTTGAAGGATAAGCTCTCTAAGAGCGAGAAGCTTGACTATCTCATCTTCTTCTGTGTCCCCATAACACAATGCCTGAGACAGCATAGAATGTGAATAAGTATTTTTTTAATTAATTAATTTATTTTTCAGTGTTCCAAGATTCATCGTTTATGCCCCACACCCAGTGCTCCATTTTTTTTTTTTTTTTAATGAATGAGTGAATGAAAGAAAAGAAACTCTGTTTTGGTGCTTTTAGCTCTCTTTTTCCTGAGAGCAATTTAGGATAATCTTTCCTTCCTTTGTCTGGTTTGCCTCCCCTTTCAGCCTGATGTCCCCCCTCCCAGCCTAGTGTTGCCAGAGATGCAGGTGGCTTTTGTTTGCCTATGGAAAACTGGCAGCCATCCACCTTCCTGTGTTGACAGTGTTTGCGTGAGGTAAGGCAGCCACAGATCTGTTGGAAGACTTACCAGGAGAGGTCAGAGAGCAGAAGGAAGGGCAGAAGGAAGGAGAGAGATGGTATTAAGTCCAAGACCACTGTGTCTCCTGGACTATCACTCTTCCCTGGGGCAGTCATGTTAACTGGAGTTTATTTTTATTTGTTTATTTATTTTAAGGATTTTATTTATTTGAGAGAGAGCACGCATGAGCTCAGGTAGGGGGAGGGGCAGAGGCAGAGGAAGAAACAGACTCCTTGCTAAGCAGGGAGCCCAACATGGGACTCGGTCCCAGGTCAGATGATGACTTGAGCTGAAGGCAGATGCTTAACTGACTGAGCCACCCAGGAGCTCCAACTGTGGTTTATTTTTAAACACCCCAACATAAGCATGTGATATATGGTAAATACATTAGTAATAACATGCTCTGGGGTGTTTTGTTAACACTTGAAGAGCCCCATTCGGGAATTCACTGTCTCCAGGTCACTAGGAAAGTCATCTCCACATGATGATTTCAAACTAAAGATTCACTAGCAGAGATGATAAAAGTACATTTTCATGGCTGAAGTGAGTTGTGTTTGTGTTCAAGACATTCAGTTGGCTACAAAGACTAGACAGGCACCTCTCTGCCCTTCCATGGTGAGAGCAAGGGCCTGAGATAAATGCCTGCCCTTCCCTGAACAAAACATCCAGGAACCCAGGAGGTCTGGACCCCAGTTTCTTATGGTCCAGCCACCCACTCATCCTAAGGATGCAAGTAGGCTCTGGGCGGGTGATTCAGTAAAAAGGCAGGCTAATATCTCCATCAGAATACTGTGTGCTGGCGTCAGGGTGAACCTTTCATCTAAAGTGCTGATCTGAGTACCCAAAAGGCCAAGAACCAGGGCGTCACTGAATTTCTAGAAGCAGGACATGTGATGCTTTTGCACCTGTCTCCTAAGAAATGTTTGTTCTTGCAGCAGGGTTTTCTCTGATCATGATTTCCATGGCAATGCATGCTGACTCAGGAGCTTGGTGGGGGGCGGAGGGGGGGGGGAGGTGGGCAGATAATGCCACCTATGCACTGCTAGAGGCGTGTGCATGTACTAGAGAGTCTGACCGTTGTGAATTGCAGACTGATTCGCATCCCTTGGCAAGGTGTGCTCAGCTTGCTTACATCATCCATGCCCCAGTGGTCCATGCCCGTGAGCTTTCCAAAGGGCTCGACTGGGCAGGGAAGTTGGCCATTCCAGAGAGGACCCAGGGAGAGCTGGGGATGGGGATGGGGTGTGAGTTTCTGTGCTTGGTCATGAATGAATTGTATACTTGCCTGGGAAACAAGGGGAGGCTCATTCAAAGCAGAGTGCTGTGTACCACTTTGTTGCATTATTGTTGTTAAGGATCTAATTGGCTTTATTAAGCAATTTTTGAATTGAGTAGCATCCTACCTGTCAAGTAGAGGGGGACTCCCCACTTTGTGATGCATTTAAATCCTTATGGTGACATAGCTTTTATTGGAAGACATCTCAGTGTGGGGCTATAGCAAGATCTAGCCCACATCCAAGAGATTCTGGTTTCAATTTATCATATCTGAGCGTCAGAGGCTTGTTCATAGCCATTTGTGTTTCCCAGTTAGACTTGGTGCTATCCTTATGCATTATTATTCCTGAACCAGTCTTTCTCACTGTGGCAATTTTTTGTAAAGATTTTTATTTATTTAATTGAAAGAGAGAGAGAGACAGTGAGAGGGGGAGTGGGAGAGGGAGAAGCAAGCTCCCTGCTCAACAATGTGGGGCTTGATCCCAGAATCCTGGGGTCATAACCTGAGCTGAAGGAAGACGCTTAACCCACTGAGCCACCCAGGTGCCCCTCATTGTGGCAATTTTTAAACACTTATCTGTTTGAGAAGGCAGCCTCTCTCTCTTCTGTGGGTCGACTACTGTTCTTCCTAGTTGATCTTGAAAAAGGTATACATTTTTAAGGGCCTCGGACTCTGAAAAGGGCAAATAATATCTCAAGGCCAGCCACTTATAAAATTAATGTTTTGATTAATTAAAGAAAATTGTAGCTAAAATACAAAAATAGTAGATGAATTCCAAAATTTATGGAAGCCTAAGTGACATTTTTTAAGAGAGTCAGTTTAGCAGAGTGGATAAAAAAAAGGATGGCTGGGCTTCAGAGCCAGCCTGCCTAGCAGTGAATCCTGGCTCCGATACTGAACAGTCTTGGGAAATTTCCTTCACTGTGCTAGAGTTTTCATACCTGTAAAACTGAAAAAACAGTAGTAATGCCTTCATGGGGTTGATTAGAAATTAAGTTCTGTTGGGCCCGAGAAGTGCTTTGGGTACTGGCTGAAATCTGTGTTTTTTTAAAAAATAAAGTACTATCAGTAGTGAATATTTTAAAAGTCAATTTCTTTACTTATTTATTTAAAGACTTATTTATTTGAGAGAGTGCATATGCAAGTTAGAGGGGAGGGGCACAGGAAGAGAATCTTCAAGCAGTCTCCATGCTGAGTGTGGAACCCGAGCCAGGGATTGATCTCATGACCCTGAGATCATGACCTGAGCCAAAAAGTCATTTTAAATCCCAGCTTTTGGACAGGAAGTTTGTTGTAATGTGAAGAGTAACTGGATCGTGCTTACAGCTTATCTGCCATCCAGCTCTGTGGCCTTGAAGAAATGATTGACCTCTCTGGACTTCAGTCCTCCTATTTATAGATAATCTCCACATTACCCTCTAACACTAAAATTTGATTCTATAATATCGTTCCTGTTCTGGAGCTTACAGAAGCTACTTCTAAAGAGAGTCTGAAAAAGACATAATAAAAATAGTAAAAATAAATGGAAAGCAGAGATTATGTTTAAATATCTTTGGCCTTGGGGTCAGAACAGCTGGATCCAGGCCTGGCCACTTCCTTGCTTGCCCTTTCTAGCTTGATCCACTCTTGGTTTTTCTTGACCTTTTTGGTCTAGTCTAGCTCTTGGCACGCATGTTGGTAGGAAGAGGAGACATGACAAAGACTTTGTTGTTGATGATGAAGAGTTCACAGATGGGTTTGAGGTGTGTGTGGGGTCAAGTGCCTATAGACACGCACCTTCTTGTCCTGAGAAGCCTGAAAGACATGCAGCATCTAGAGAACGTATATGAAGTGAGGCCAGTGGTCTTTTGGGGATAAATACTGGCTAGTTGAACTTAACTAATTAATTGATTAAACAACTAACTTAAAAGATATAAATGTAGTAAAAAGAAGAGACACATCCCCATGTTCACAGCAGCAATGGCCACAATAGCCAAACTATGGAAGAAGCCAAGATGTCCTTCAACAGACAAATGGATAAAGAAGATGTGGTCTATATATACAATGGAATATTACTCAGCCATCAGAAAGGATGAATACCCGCCATTAGTGTTGACATAGATGGAATTGGAGGGGACTATGTTTTAAGTGAAAGAAGTCAAGCGGAGAAAGACAGTTATCATACGGGTTCTCTCATACATGGAACATAAGAAGTAGTGTGGAGGACCATGGGGAAGGGATGGAAAACTGAATGGTAAGAAGTCAGAGGGGGAGACAAACCATGAGAGACTCTGAACTCTGGGAAACAAACTGAGGGTGGCAGAGGGGAGGGGGTAGGGGATGGGGTAGCCAGTGATGGGTATCAGGGAGGGCACGGGTTGTGATGAGCACTGTGCAAATAACGAATGGTTGAACACTACATCAAAAATGAATATGAAACTAGCTGTTCCTGGACCTCATGGGATCAGAACTGAGAAACATGTCACTTAGTTTCTTATTTAAGAATCTGTAGCACCTGTTAGACACTTGTTCCTGTATGACAGAGAGGTCTTTCTCCTCCACCCTCTGGACTGGGTTGCTGTCTTCAGCCTGACTTCTCGAAGCTTCCCCAACCCAGCTCTTCCTCGGGGCAATCTAAAACCGAGCCTCACCCGGTCCCACCAAGACAAATTTGATGGTGTTTAGTTCTTACAGTCTTTGTTCATAAACTACAGAAAATTCTGTCTTCCACATTTAGTTTGCGTGAGAAATCCTCCCTTTTCTGAGAAGTGACCCTATTTGCTGAGGTGTGAAAGGATTGAATAATAAAACGGCCAACTCGAGCAGCACCCTGGAGACTTTGCACATGCCCCTTTGTCTAGCAGAGGTGTGGGGAACATCAGGAGGACCCTCCTCAGGAAAAGGGTAGATGGAATGGTGCCCTTCACATCCCCTCATCCGTCCTGAGCTTGCTGCACGGGCAGGCAGTGCTCTCTGAGCTAGTGTCCCCAGGGCATGGTGAGAACCTTCCTCACCCCACCGCTGTGTCATGCAGTTTAATGAGGAAGTGTCTGTGAACCTGATTTAGGGACGAGAAAAACCTCCTTCCAATTAAATGATATTTTGGGCTCCTAGCTAAATATGTCTTAATGACCGACTCTGTCTTTATAGTTGGAAACAACTCATCTTTTCCCCAAGACCTTGAAGTTCCTGTCCTTGTCATCATTTCTGGAACTCTATGCATTTTCTTCATACCTGAGACATGATCATTAACAATATGCATTTGGTGACTTTTCCTGTGTATAAATTGTAATTATGTTTTATGTTTTCCTGCTTTCATGTCTCATCATCTCAGCACTTCTGAGCTTTCCTTCCAATGGCACTTACTTTGTCCAAGTATAAAGCACGAGATAAAGCTGCAGAAATCAACCCATCTCTTGATATGAAACAGAATTTCATGAAATAAAAATGAAAAAGTCATGTGGCTTTTGTCAGAAAACAATGAACTGTTGAGTAGCAGCGATAAGAAAGAAACGAGGAGGGGTCATGTGTTGCCTGCTGATGGTGCAGGAAGAGTCCCTGTCCATCACGATCATGGATCTACTGGAAAAAATAAGCCAGGAGATTATTTGGAGGTCATTATTGATTTTAAGAGAAACTTAAAACTGTTTTTAAGAGAAACAGACTGCAAAGAGGAAACCCCAGAAACAAAGTGCTGAGGGCTCTATAAACCCGGAACTAGCCAGAAGGTCTGTGTTTGAGTCCTCCCACACCAACGGCAGCCGGGATGGTAGTTGCACCCATGGGACCCCATCCTTCTCTGTGCCCTGTAGGTCACATGTCTTTTCCTCCTAGTCCCAGAAAGTGTGTTGGTGCTAAGGAGTGTAAGTTCCCTCAAGGACATGTCAGGAGGATTCTACCTCTTGCTTGAAAACCTAAAGTATATGAATTCTTTAATGAGACTAGATCTTTTCACTGAGTCCACAACTTTCCCTTTAGTTTCATTATGTGGAAAGAAGACAGAAGTAACTGGTTGTTAACTGGAAACCATAGAGAGCTTTCAACGGACCATGTGTGCTTAAGCATTGTCTCCTTTGTCCCTCACACCACCCCTGTGAGGGAGGTACAGTTTTTTTCAGGAGCAAATAGAAAGATTCAGAAGAGTTTAGCTGTGTCCCAAACTCATCAGTTCTAGAACCGCTTGTAAAAGAGATTCAGAAAACTAACGTCTTATTCATGAAATTGTGAAAATTAAAATTAAAATTAAAATTGTGGTATTGTGGAAGGTTATATTCTAAAATTAGCCAATATTACACGTGTTAAGATTCTCCAGAGAAACAGAACGAAGCCGGTGGGGGGAGGTGTTTGTGCATCTGCGCATGTGTGGATTATAGTTATAAGGAATTGGCACACATGACTGTGGAGGCTAAGAATCCAGCACACTGGAGACTCACAAGAGCACACATGTAGTTCCTGTGTGAGTCCCAGAGCTTGAGAACCAGGAGAGCTGTCTGAAAGCTGGCAGGCTCAAGACCCAAGAAGAGCCATTGTTTCAGGCTGGATCTTAAGCTTGGAAATGAGCTGTGTACCAGCTCAAGGCCTTTAGGCAGGAGGAATTCCCTCAACACTTTAGGGCTCTGCATCCCTTCAACTGATTGGTTGAGGCCCACCCACAGTAGTGGAGCAGGAGGGGACTCTGCTTTACTCACTTAACCAATTCAGATGTTAACAACATATGAAAACACCTTTGAAGACACACCCAGAATAATGTTTGACCTCAGTTGTGGGCAACCTATGGCCCTGTCGAGTTGACACACAGCAGCCCCCATCACACATGTGGCATATGGTTCTTAGGCAACCAGCATTGGTGTTTGTTGGTTGCCTACCCTGTGCTCAGCTCCACGCCAAGCCCTGGAGAAGATTAAACAAAGAAAAACCTTTTGTATCTGCCCTGCAGGAATTGGGGAAACAGGGCTGATCCCAACCTCAAGAGGAAATGTTTTTTGGGCCTCAGAACCATGCTGTCCATTAGAAGTAGAAAGTCACAAATGCAAACCACCTGTGTGATTTTGGATTTTTTAGGAGCTAAGAAAAGGGCAAATATCATTTATTTATTTATTTATTTATTTATTTATTTATTTATTTATTTATTTATTGTTTATTTTGAGAGAGAGAATGTGCGAGTGGTGGGGAGGAGCAGAAGCAAAAGGAGAGAGAGAGAATCCCAAGCAGACTCCTCGCAGAACATGGAGCCTGATGCAGAGCTCCATCCAATGACCTTAGGTCATGACCTGAGCCAAAATTGAGAGCTGGGTGCTCAACCGACTATGCCACTGATGAAAAGGGCAGATTTTAATAATACGTGTTATTTTGCCTAGTATTCCAAGCTGCTATCATTATGGTGTTATCACCATAAAAATTACTAGTGAGACATTTTACACCTTATTTTGTCTAAAGTCTTTGAACAGTTTATTTTGCAGCTAGTGCACATCTCAGTTCAGACCAGCCATCATCTGCAGGCTGCACAACCACATAGGACTTGTGTTCACTCAGTGTGTTTGCTGTGGGTGTTCTGTCTTCTGTATCTTCTCTCATGGTGTTGTGGATCTTCAGACTGAGTCGCTGAGAGTTTCAGCGTAGAGAGCATCTGTTCAGAGGGTTTGATAGAACACAAGGGAGGTCTAAATAATGTTTCTCAGGACAAGCTGCCTGGGATAATCAAACTGGGTCATTGGCACTTAACCTCCATCTACAAAGTGCCAGACCTCCACTGTTAGAAGCTTATCTGTTTTTCCTGGACCAGAGCTGCTCCCAGCTGTTACTTCCTGCTCTGTATTACTCATATGACTTCCCATCCAGGTCATATTTCCTCTTCCATGCCTCAGAATGGAGACCTGGGTCTTGGTGAGTGTAGAATGGTGGACAGAAGAATAAGCCAAATCATACTTTACCCAAGTGTCTCATATTGCAAACATCAAGGATGAGAATATTCTAGTAAATGAAGATTCTGCTAACTGAATCCCATCAGGTATACATCAGATTCATTTTTCTCACATTTTCCTTCAGCAGTACCTTTCTAGATAAAGTTCTGTGGTTTCCCTTGAGGATAACTTACACATCCTTACACCATACTTGTATGACAGTGTGAGAATTCCATTTCCAACCATGTTCTCTCTTTGTACCATTTGGGTTACTGGTATGAAGAAGCTGCATGACCAGTCTCCCGTCTTTCTTTATTAATGAGGATTTCATAGGCAGTCTTTCTCAGGAAGACATACTTGGATCTGTTTGTCACCATAGACTGAGTCTTCTCCAGCTCGTGGAAGTGTCCTTGGTGATGACAATTTTTTGAGTATCCATTTGGGGTGAACAATGTCACTGATACTATATATCACAGGGAAAAAAATCTTGACTCTCAAGGGACTAGGGTGCCCAAAAAAAGCAGTGGCTGACCTTCACTTTTGAGATAGAATGCATTGAGAACCCAATCCTTATGGTTCTATGGTAGTGTTTTTCTTAAAACATAATTTTGTTTAATGAAGTGTATAGATATATTTTTAATCTCCTTTGTCCTCTTATATAAGAATCATTTTATTTCCCTAAGGAAACATTAGTCTTTGGATAGTGATTCAAAAGTTTTCTCTTGAGGAGGAAAAAGAATTTCATATCCTGTTAATATTTACATTTAAGTCAGACTTAGATATGTAAATTATAGCTAATTCAAGCGCTTGGATCTAGATGCAGAAGCTTTGGGTCCTCTTATAGTTAACTGATTGTTTCTTTATGTGGGAAAACCACTGTTTCTTTTTCTGTCTTCAGAAGGTTTTATGACTATTGCTTCTTTCTGAGAGAATGTTCTGTCCTTTGCAAGGCGCTCCCCCACCCCAGTTGTGCCAAAACACTCGAAATGCCACTTCCTTTGAATCCCACCCTCAGCACTTCCTTCTCGATGCTTCCCCTGTCACTTGATCTGCCTCCTGAATTGCACACAGTGTGCACTAACACTAAGGCTCAGGCATCTTGGTGAACCTTGTAGAGTGCCCAGCCCAGTGTACCAACTCATTCCTCATGCATTCACTTGCATTTCTACCTTTGTTTCCTGATTTCTGCCTAGAGTTGGGTTCCAGTTCTGCAATTATGAGATGATCCAGTGTTTTACACACAAACAAGAAAAACAGCCTGTAGAGCTGCAAAGCTGTGATTGTATCTCTTACTTTCTGCCTCATTAATCTTCTATTTTATTTTAAAACATTTATTTTCTATTGGGGGAGAGTTGGGGAAGAGGGAGAAAGCCAAAGAGCCTCCCCACTAAACATAGAACCTGAGGCAGTGCTTGATCCCACAACCCTGAGATCATGACCTGAGCAGAAACCAAATGTCAGATACTTAACCAACTGAGCCACCCAGGTAGGTGCCTCGTCAGCAAACTTTTTACTTCTGAATTTGCACCTGCATGGGTTAATATGAACTTCTATGCAAAGTTTGAACTTGGCCCCTTTCACTTTTGCACAGGATGGATCAGTACTTGTGTAGGTGATACCTGATAACCAAAGAACTGAGGAATTGGGTCAAGAACAGAGATGCTTCCGGGTTGCTGGGGACTTAAAAGATCAGGACCACTCTCTGGAATCGACCTTGGCATTCTGAGGCCAGGTCTCAGGGGTCATTCCTCGTCAGATAGAACCATTTGGTCTAGTCCCTGTGAAATGGCTCTTAGTGATGGAGCTGCCAAGTTAGGCAAATTTATGTTTTTACTGTCTTTAGAGCTCAAGGTGAGGAATTCACCTCAAGAATGGGATGACAGGACAGAAGGGCTGTTTCCACTGGAAGGGTAGCAGGCACAGAATAGTAAAGAGAGGCAAGCCATCCTGTCCCAGCTCTCCCAGCCATCTGTCCAGGATTCTCCAAGATTCCCAGGGACTGGAGGCATGTGGGACCCTACAGTTGAAAAGGTTTCCCTCAAATTATGAGCTCATCTGTAAAGCTTTGAAAAATTTCTAGGCGCCTTGGGGCGCCTGGGTGGCTCAGTTGGTGAAGCAGCTGCCTTCGGCTCAGGTCATGATCCCGAAGACCCGGGATCGAGCCCCACATCGAGCCCCACATCGAGCCCCACATTGGGCTCCCTGCTCGGCAGGAAGCCTGCTTCTCCCTCTCTCACTCCCCCTGCTTGTGCTCCCTCTCTGGCTGTGTTTCTCTCTGTCAAATAAATAAAATCTTAAAAAAAAAAAAATTTCTAGGCGCCTCCTACAAGCTATTTTTATAAGACATAATCTGCATGCATGAGAACCCTCTTCTCCTTAATATGTCTCTTTTTGTTGTTCATGTTCCTCCAAGCAATTGGAAGCCATATTCTACAGGTGTGTCAACTGGATTTCAAATTCTCACTCTCCTACTCATTTATTCATTCTGATTATTTTGAATTGTTTTTGACGCTATGGCCTAAAGCTGTAGCTCACACACAACCAATAATCTTCACCAAAGGTATCTGGCACAAAACAAGTTTCAGTTCGTTTTCCCAGTTCCCATTCCCACCTTCCAAGATTACTCTATCAGCCTAACACATGAACTTTCCTGAAGGGAACACAGACGACATTACCATTTTGATGAAGCCACAACTATTTGGTCTTTGTTGTTGTTGTTGTTGTTCTACATCGGCTAAATGCTATAGATTGTCTCCTTAGATAACAGTTTCACATTTACAGGTTATCTGATGACTGCATGTAGTCTGTCTGTGAACCTTGACTAGAATCCCCTTCCCTGTAAGCAACTCTTACCTCCCAGTGCAAATGAAAATCTTCCCTTTAGGTGGTAAAATACAAAGGGACAGAATTCTTGGTGGAAAATAATTGGATTGCTTCAGGTTTTATTTTAGTAATAGTTAAAGCAATCATTCTTACTATTTCATCAGTTTAGATTCTGAATTTGGGGGAATATCCACTTATTAGTTTAAGCAAAAAAATATATGTATATAATAAAAAAAGTAAAACTGAGGGTTACTCAGACTTTTCTAGAAGAACATAGGCAAAGTTAATTTCTTGGTTAATTTTGATTTGTTTTTTTTTTTCTTTCCCCTGGGTAACTGTAGGCTTTTCATAAGAATGTGCTAATCTGGGGTACCTGGATGGCTCTATTGGTTTGACAGCTGACTCTTAATCTCAGCTCAGGTCTTTTTAAAAAAAAATTAAATTCATTTTAATTAACATACTGTATTATTAGTTTCCAAGGTAGAATTCGGTGAATCATCAGTTGTGTATAATACTCAGTGCTTATACTTCAAGTGCCCTCCTTAATGCCCATCACATAGTTACCACACACACCCCATCATCTTCCCTCCAGAAACCCTTAGTTTATTTCCTAGAGTAAAGAGTCTCTTGTGGTTTGCCTCCCTCTCTGTTTTCCTCTTATTTTATTTTTCCTTCCCTTCTCCTGTATTCATCTGTTTTGTTTCTTAAATTCCACATAAGTGAGATCAAATGGTATTTGTCTTCCTCTGATGGACTTATTTCACTTGGCATGATACCCTCTAGTTCCATCAGTGTCATTGCAAATGGCAAAATTTCATCCTTTCTGGGATTTTTCCATATTTTGGTGATTATGGACATTGCTGCTATAAACATTGGAGTGTGTGTGCCCCTTTTAATTACTATGTTTATATCCTTTGGATAAATACCTAGTAGTGCAATTGCTGGATCAAAAAGATAGTTCTATTTTTAACTTTTTGAGGAATCTCCATACTGTTTTCCACAGTGGCTGCACTAGTTTGCATTCCCATCAACAGTGCAAGAGGGTTCTCCTTTCTTTGCATCCTCAGCAACATCCCTTCTTTCCTGAGTTTCCTATCTTGTTGGGTCTTTGTTGTTAATTAAGATCTTTAATTGCTCTTTACCAGCCATTTTCATTGTCCTCAACAAAGGGTTAGTACAAGTTACCTAGTCTGCCATTATCAAAAGTGGAAGCCTATGTGTTTGCTCCTATGTTTGTATATAATAATTAGACTTGTTTGAAAAACTCATTTCCAGGACCAGCTCTATTTCATTACAAGCTATGATTTTTCTGTTTGTGAAGTTTGCTATTCTCCTTTTATTTATTTTTTTATTATTTTTTTATTTGACACAGAGAGAGAGAAATCACAGGCAGGCAGAGAGGCAGGCAGACAGAGAGGAGGAAGCAGGCTCCCTGCTGAGCAGAGAGCCCTACTTGGGCCTCCTCCCAGGACCCTGAGATCATGACCTGAGCCGAAGGCAGAGGCTTAACCCACTGAGCCACCCAGGCGCCCAGCTATTCTCCTTTTAAACTGTGAGTTTTCATCATGTGTGTCATGATTTTTCACTGGCCACTCACTGAAAAGAGATATAGACAGCTGGCTGTTGGTAGCTGATGAGATCTCCATATGTGGTCCTGTCGGCCTTCATCCCAGTCTGGTGTGAGAACTTCCCAGGTGTGGTCAGCAAACAGGCAGCTATGTCTCATCTTGAGAGAGTGCATTCACTACTTGAATTTTTGGATGAACTTCACCCCGAAACTCTGGGCAGTTTTCCCAACAGTGGGCAAAAAGATGGACATTTCCCATGTTTGGTGCTAACTGGAAATACAAAGGCTAGGTTGGTGTTCCCCTGTAACACCCTTTGACATTTATGATTTCCACAGGCTTTGAAGACTGTTAAGAATGTGGACACTGAAGCTACACTACCTGAGTTAGAATCCTTGTTCTGCACTTACTAGTCGTGTGATCTGAGCCACATAATTTATTCTTTCTATATTTCAATTCTTAATGTCTTAAGTGGGGATAATAATAGTTACCTACCTAGTTGAGTAATTATGAAATTTATGAAACAAAAAAATACATGGCATTTATGGTAATATTTAACAGATGTTAGTTATTTTATGTCTATATCGAAGCTTTTAACACATATATCTAAGTGCTTTTATCAGTGTCTAAACATAAGAACAAAATATTTTCACTTCTTCAGAGTATTAGAGTACACTGAGTACCACAATTCTAGATCTTTCTGGATAACAGAAAAAAAGTTTTAGTATCTATTCTTTTCATGTCGAGTTATTATATTCTAAAGTAATCTCTTTATTGTTGGCTTTTGTTTAAAAAAGTTACATTTAATTAATTAGATAGTTGGCACTTGGAAGTTTTTCTGTTCAGTGGAAGTGATCTCACTTTGACATCTAACAAAAAGGGCTACATTTGTATTGAGTATGACTATCCTCATTTTCTGATGGTGAGAATGCTGAAGCCTGGGAAATTTTAAAGAACCAATTCACTTATAAGTAGATTAAAAAGTTAAAAGTTCTAGTTGAGGGGCACCTGATCGGCTCAGTTGGTGGAGCATTTGACTCTTGATCTCAGGGTTGTGAGTTTGAGCACTGTGTTGGGCATAGAGATTATCAAAAAAATAAATTTTAAAAAATGTAAATGTATAATCCAGGGGAAAAAGGTAAAAATATATATTTTTAAAAGTTCTAGTGTGAAAGGTAACATTCATGGTCAGATGAATAATATTGGTGAAGCTGGGAATTGTAAGAAATAATCAAATGGAAATGCTAGAAATTATAAAAAGATGTAATAATGTTAAAAGAGGTCATACGCATAGGGGCTTTGAAGCAAGGAGCATTGGTGTCTCTCCCCTTATCTCCACATACATGCAACAAGGAGAGGTCACATGAGGACACAGTGAGAAGGCAACCATCTACAAGCCAGGAAGAGAGCCCTCACCAGAAATCAACTATGCTGGCACCCTGATCTCAGACTTCTGGCCTCTATAACCATGAGGGCATACATTTATTTTGCTTAACCCCTTGGGCTTTTTTGGCAGCCTGAGCAGACTTATACAGTTGGGTAGAAGATATGGATAATTCCAATTAGTGGTAAAAATTCAAACAAACTTATGGGAGGAAGAATAATGGTGGTCTGGGAGGGTATGTGGAAATTGATTAGCATTTCAAGAAAGTGAACACAGGACTGTGATAATTAAGGAAGAATATGAAAAACAATGATAAATAAATGAGGCCATTTCATGGAAGTTGTTAAATGCCATACTAAGGAACCTGGATTTTGTCCTAAAAAATTAGATGAGAATTAGGTGGTAAATTCACAAAGTGATGTTTGTGGGATTATTATTATCATTATTATTATTTTGAATCAACAGTTGCAGATTTTATAGATGATAAGTTTGTTATGGACATAAATTGAGGGTGAGGAGATCACTAGGAAATTGTTTTCCTCTTTTAATCTTTAGTCAGGTAACAAATGCTGTTAAGTTGAAATTGCTACATGATACAGGAAAAGTTGGAAAGGGCTGAAATAGGTCTAAATAGTCTTGTGTAAGTAAAATAACAACTCACTGTTCTCCTAGGTGAAATTTAAGAGAGAGATGGATTCATTGCAGGCAGAGATAGATCCTGATTTGTAGGAGCCTGAAGCATATACAGTTTGGGGATACAAAATAATAAAAAATCATAAAAATTTGCTAGGCCACACCCAATTTAGCTTTGTGATAAATCCACCTGAAGTGGCAGATTTTATAGAAGAATCTCAGGGTAGATCATGTGCCATCCACAGAGATGGAATTCATCTAAGGACAGGGTTGCGTTAGGGTGGAAGATACTGGATTCCGTTGTGGACATCTTCACGTAGACATCAGAGAAGCAGTTATAGATGTTTGTAAGGCTCTCCAACAAACTAGTCTTAACTTTGTGAAGTCTGACTTCCAAGAATAAGTTTATTAATTTAGGAGTTGTCAGAGAATCAACTAGAAATTGAATTTAAGAAAAATAATTAGATCATCCAAAGAAGATAGGAAGACTGATGAAGAGAGAAAAGGAGAGTCTGAAATTCTGAGAGACTAACATTTTAAACAGTCTTTTTTTTAAAGATTTATTTATTTGAGAGACCGAGAGAGAGAGAAAGAGAGAAAGCATAAGTGGAGGGCCAAGGTCAGAGGCAGGATCCCCACTGAGCAGGCAGCCCTATGCGGGGCTCAATCCCAGGACCCTGATATCATGACCTGAGCCAAAGCCAGACTCTTAACCGACTGAGCCACCCAGCCATCCCAGGAGACTAACATTTTAGCATAGGCAGAGACTAAACCCAAGAACAGTTAACATTTCAGTTCAGTGTTCTGGGTAACAAAAGCCTGAACAACAGCCATGCAAATTGTTGGGGGCGGGAGGGGGCTGTTGTTTCAGAGCTTTTAGCTGACCAATAAAACCAGCAGGACCACTTACAAAGGAGGGAGCGAAATAAAGATGATCATGAGTTTCTAGTTCTTAGGCAGGTTGAGTAGATGAAAGTGTCCTTTACTAATGTGGGAAGCCAAAAGAACAGATTTCAAAAAAAAAAAAATGATGACTTTGAAGTGCCTCTAGACTGTCAGAATAGAAATGTCCATCAGCAGTTGACAATACATCCAGCAGTTTCTGACTTGGAGCTAGATATTATCTTTGTCTTTGTACTGACATGTGAAGTAAAAACAGAAGTTCCAAAATGTTCTATCACTTGTCTGGTGTTGCATAGTAACTGGAACTCCTGCAGATGGTGAACTCAGAATTTTCAGGCATTTAGTGGTATTCTAGGCTTTAAGAGCAGGCACAGTTACTGGAAGAATATTCAGAAGATGTCCACAGACAGAATCCTGGGAAAGACCCATGGCGAAGAAAGGAGGGTGTGAAGAGTCAGCCTACAAACACTTACTCTCTCCTCCCCCGTTCCCTCACGCCTTGCAACCATCAGTTTACTTTCTGGCTCTCCAGTGCATTTGTTCTGGATATTTCATACAAATGAAACATAGTATGTGACTATTTGGGTCTGGTTTCTTAGCATAATGTTTTCAAGGTTTGTTCAAAGTGTATCACTACTTCATTCCTTTTTGTGGCTAAATAATATTCTATTCTGTGCATATACCATGATGTATTTACTTATCCATGTAATCCATGTACTTATCCATGTGCATATACCATGATGTATTTACTTATCCATGTATATCCATACATTTACTTATCCAATGTATTTACTTATCCATGATGTATTTATATCCATAATGGACATTTGGGTTGTTTCCACTTTTTAGCTATTACAAATAGAGCTGCTGTGAATGTGTGTGTGTGTGTGTGTGTGTGTGTGTGTGTGTGTGTGTGTGTGTTTTACTACCTCTGTTCAAGTATTTGGGGTATATACTTAGAAGTACTGGTTTGTGTGGTAATTCTATGCTTAATGTTTTGAGAATTCCCAAATTGTTTTTCACACAGAGTGAATCACTTTACATTCTCACCAGTAATGTATAAGGGTTCTAATTTCTTCACATTCTTAATAACATTTCTTGTATTTGTTCTTTGCTTTTATTCTTTAGATTTTAAATTTGTTTTATTGTGTTTGATGAGCCAACATATCATTAGTTTTTGATGTAGTGTTCAATGATTCATTAGTCGTGTATGCCACCCACGTGGTGTAAAGTGGTTTCTCTTTGTGGTTTTGATTTGCATTTCCCTAATAACTAGTGATGTTGAGTGTATTTTTTTTAAAGATTTTATTTATTTGACAGAGAGAGAGATCACAAAGAGGCAGGCAGAGACGAGGGGGAAGCAGGCTCCCCAGTGAGCAGAGAGCACGATGTGGGGACTTGATCCCAGGACCCTGAGATCATGACCTGAGCTGAAGGCAGAGGCTTAACCCTCTCAGCCACCCAGGCTCCCTGTTGAGTGTATTTTTGTAGGCTTTTGGCCCTTGTATTTCTTAAAATTTCTTTCCAAGTCCTTTATTAATTTTTAAATTGAGTTTTGTCATTTTTTAAGTTGAGTTGTATATGTTCTTTATATTCTGGAAATTAAACCCTTGTCAGGTATGTGATTTACAAATATTTTTTTTATCAAATGTGTAGTTGTCTTTTTACTTTCTTTATAATGTCCTCTCAGGCACAAAAATGTAAATTGATGAAATCCAATTTATAATTTTTTTTTGTCATATGGGTATGTTTGGTGTTACATTTAAGAACCCATTGCCAAGCCAAGGTCATGATTTAGTCCTATAGTTTTTACTCATATATATTTTTACTCCCATATTGTCTTAGCTCTTTATTTAGACCATTCATGCATTTTTTAGTTAATTGTATATATGGTGTGAGGTAGGGGTCCAACTTCATTCTTTTGCATGTGAATATTCAGTTGTCCCAGTACCATTTGTTGAAAAGACAAATCCTTCCCATTGAATGGTCTTGCTTCTCTTGCTGAAAATCAGTTGGGCATAGAAGCTTGGGTGTATTTCTAGACTCTTAATTCTCCTTCGTTGACCTACATATCTATCCCTATGCCAGTAGCATACTATTTTGATTACTATAAATTTGTAATAAATTTTGAAATCAGGATGGTATCCTCCAAATTTGTTCTTCTTTTTCAAGATTGTTTTGACCGTTTGACCAGTTTCAAGATTGGTCAAGGGACATTGGCCTGTGGTTTTCTTATCTCATGGTATCTTTGTCTGGCTCTGGTATCAGGCTAATAAGAGGTTCATAGAATGAGTTAGCAAGTGGTTCCTCCTGTTCTCCTATATGAAATAGGTTGAGAGAGGTATTAATTCTTTTTTATATGTTTGATAGAAATCACCAGTGAAGCCTGTTGTGGACTTTTCCTTGCTGGCAGGTTTATTACTATCTCTTTAGTATGTGCTCACATTTTCTGTTCCTTTCCAAATCAATTTTGAAAATTTGTGTATTTCTAGGAATTTCTATTCATCTATATTGTCTAATGTGTGTACAATTATTTACAGTATTCTTTAAAAAGATTTTATTTATCTGACAGAGAGAAACACAGCCAGAGAGGGAACACAAGCAGGGGGAGTGAGAGAGGGAGAAGCAGGCTTCCTGCCAAGCAGGGAGCTCCATGGGTGGCTTAATCCCAGGTCTCTGGGATCATGACTTGAGCTGAAGGCAGTCACTTAACCAACTGAGCCACCCAGGTGCCCCTATTTATAGTATTCTTTTAGGCTTTTTGTTTCTATAAGATCAGTAGGCTCATCTCCACTTTCACTTCTGATTTTTATTTTGTGTATCTCTCTCTTTCTGTAGTTAGTCTAGTTAAAAGTGTATCAGTGGTATTGATCTTTTTAAAGAATCCACTTTGGGTTTCATTGATTCTCTCTATTATTTTGCTGTTTTCTAGGTCATTTATCTCCACTCTTGACTTTACCATTTCATTTCTTCTGTCAGCCTTGGCTTTAGTTTGCTCTCCCTTTTCTAGTTCCTGAGGGTGTAGAGAGTTAGGCGAGTGATTTGAGATGTTTCTCTTTGTATGTGTAGGCATTTACACGTATGAATTTCCCTCAGATCACTGCTTTGACCAGATCCCACGAGTTTTGGTGCTGTTGTATTTCTGTTCTCATTTCTTTCTGTTTTCTAATTTCCCTTGTGATTTCTTCTGTGATCTATTGATTATTTAAAACTGTGATGTTTAATTTTTACATATTTATCAGTTTACTAGCTTTCCTTCTGTTACTGATTTCTAGCTTTGTTTCATTGCTATTGGACAAGATACACTTGTATGATTACAATTCTTTTAAAGTTATTAATATTTGTTTCATAGCCTAACAAATGGTCCATGCTGGAGAAGGTTCCATGTGCACTTGAGAAGAATGTGCATTCTGCTATAATTAGCTTTTTGTTTTTGTGCATAAAATAAAGTACATTGGATTATATAAGAAAATGGAGAATACAGGTATTAAAATACCTTCAAATATGTGATATAGCAATATCACAATAAACTATAAGAATCTCAAAGTAGTAATGTGCATAAGCAATATGTCAAGGTAACTATATAACCTAATGTGATATAAAAATATCTGTCATGTTTGTTGGTGACAATACAATAAGTTTATAATTAAAGGAAATAATACATTTCAGTTAAAGGTTAGTGAAATAAAGATGCCAATTTTTTTTCCCACTGAAGCTCACAGACACATGAGATTCTATCCCCAGGCCCTTTAGAGCTGAAGGACCTTAGATGAAGTTCTTGTTTAATGGGTTTGTCCTTGAGTTTGAAAAAAAAAAAAAAAGTGCACCAAGCCATTGAGTAAATGTTGTTTTCTGAGGTTAAAAGAAATGGACAGGCTCAAAAAGCACCTTTCACAGTCATCTCTGGCCTGGAGAAGAGACTTAGTGTTCTCACCTGGTGGCATCTTGGGCCCAAACTGGAATTAAATGATGCAAGTCCATATCAGTGTCATGACGGAAGGAAGAGGCTGAAACTCTGTCTGATGTCACCACTTATACTTAAAAAATAGCTTTGGGGACAAACCTTGAGGTATTTAATAAGACTAGAAAAGAAAGTCTCATTAGTGGTGGTATAGCACCAAGAGATCTCTACAGAAATGGCCTTGGGTAAAAGCAAATTAGTGTTTTAAATTATCATTAAAAAATGAATATTTACAGGAAGTTGGGCTGAAGGCCATCTGGCCCAAGTACACTCCTGAGGGAGGCCATCAAGCACTGAAAGGGGAAGAGGGGAGCATGGTGCAGTATGGATGGAGCTATTTGTAGCTTCTCAAGGCTCCCGTTTAGGTCAGTGACTTGGAAAGGGCATTTAAAAGTTAAAGGAAGCATCAAGACATTCAATAGGAAGAATTAGTGGGTACTTTTTTCCCCTTAATTTTTGAGAAACATTGTTCTATTTTAACATCAACATGTGATAGTATATTTTTCCTTCTTTTCTTCACTGTATCTAATCATCATTCTTTAACTGAAAGATATAGTCTTGGTCTTGCATCATTTTATATCAGTGGCTCTCTGTGAATAATATTTCCTCCTTAGCTACTTCCTTGGTGTTATATTGATGGAAGAGTTAGTAGTGGTGTAGTTGTGAAGAATTTGGATTCTTCTTAAGCATAACTAATTCATGATTTCAATGATGCAATATGACATTTTTAAAATAGTGATTCTTTGACTTGTACTTTTTATCTATCTATCTATCTATCCATCTATCTATCTACCTATCTATTTATGTTCAACTAACCGACATATAATACATCATTAGTTTTTGATGTCATGTTCAACAATTCATCATTTTCATATAACACCCAGTGCTGATGGAGCTGGAGGGGATTATGCTAAGTGAAATAAGTCAAGCAGAGAAAGAGAAATATCATATTGTTTCACTAATATGTGGAACATAAGGAATAGTTCAAAATGAAAGTTTAAATATGGGATTACATTTTAAGATGTTCACTTTATTAGTGAGATCATATCTTTTGTTTACCTTTCTTAATTATGACAAAATATTAGTTATTTATAATAAACAAAGGAAAAAGGAATGGTTGGATATTATTCTGTACCATTAATCTGTTTAGCAGATTGACAAGAAACATAAGACCTAATGATAGTAGGATTTTAGTGAAAGAGAAACCTCTCCTACTTTGCTGTTGGGGAAGTAGCTTGATATAACACTTTTGGTAGGAAATTTGCAATAGTCATACTATTACACTTCACATTTCTGCTTCTGAGAATGCATCCTAAAAAATAATGATAAATAAAGCAAAGGCATTTATGCTTTTTAAAAAGATTTTATTTATTTGACAGAGTGAGAGTAAGAGAGGGAACACAAACAGGAGAGTGGGAGAGGAAGAAGCAGGCTCCCCACTGAGTAGGGATCCTAATGTGGGGCTTGATCCCAGGATGCTGGGACCATGACCTGAGCCAAAGGCAGATGCTTAACAACTGAGCCACTCAGGTGCCCCACAGCAAAAGTATTTCTGTGCAAATATATACTTCAGGTCATTATATATGAAATTAAAAATGGAAACAATCTAAATATTGTATAAGACAGGTTGGGTTATATAAAGGATGTAATATTTGTTTGGTCATTAAAAATAATCTGGATTAAGAATTGATAATGACATAGAAAATGTTGAAGTATTTGTGTAGAATGTAACAAGTGATGCATGGTAGCCCAGTGAGAGGCATATGCCCTTAGCTATATACTTGGACAAGTTGCTTAACCTGTGTCTCAGTTTCCTTCTAGGTAAAACGGGAATGACAGAAAAGTAAAATGATGTAACTCCTGTGTATCATGACCATCAAGATTAATGTATGAAACAATACCTGGTATAGAGTTAGTATTATCGTCATCGGCAGCATAGGCTTCTCACATTAAGGCTCAGGGAAAGAAGCCAGTAGACACTCGCAAAGAATCCAAGGTTTTGTTTTGTTTTGTTTTACTGTGTTATGTTAGTCACCATACAGTACATCGTTAGTTTTTGAGGTAGTGTTCCATGATTCATTGTTTATGTATAACACCCAGTGCTCCAAGCAATCCATGTTCTCCTTAATACCCATCACTGAGCTAACCCATCCCTCCACCCCCTCCCTTCTAAAACCTTGTTTGTTTCTCGGAGTCCACAGTATCTCATAGTTCGTTTCCCTCTCTAATTTTACCCCTTCATTTCTCCCTTCCTGCTCCTAATGTCCTTCATGCAATTCCTTATGTTCCATAAATAAGTGAAACCATATGATAATTGACTTTCTCTGCTTGACTTATTTCACTTAGCATAATCTCCTCCAGTCTCATCCAAGTTGGTGTAAATGTTGGGTATTCATCTTTTCTGATGGCTGAGTAATATTCCATTGTGTGTGTGTGTGTGTGTGTGTGTGTCTATATATATATATATATATATATCACATCTTTTTTTTAAGATTTTATTTATTTATTTGACAGAGAAGTACAGCTAGAGAGGGAACACAAGCAGGGGGAGTGGGAGAAGGAGAAGCAGGCTTCCTGCTGAGCAGGGTTAGATCCTGGAATTCTGGGATCATGACCTGAGCCAAAGACAGACACTTAACCACTGAGCCACCCAGGTGCTCCTCTCTTCTTTATCCATTCGTCTGTTGAAGGGCATCTTGAATCTGGGTTAATGTGGATGAAGGTCCCACTGACTACACAGAGATCGCTCTGCTAGATGAGAGACACAGAGTCCTCCTGTTCAGTGGGCCACAATTCCTTTGCTTCCACATACACCAAGGCCAGTGCCCATTGGCTCAGCAGCTACAAATCAAAGTAGCAATCCCAGCACACTCGCAAGTGATCACCAGATCAAAAGTTGAATCTTGGTCAGTTTTCCAGTATCTTCTCCCCAGCAGTTCTAGGCTTGAAGGTTGGGAAGCTTATCCCTGCAATTACATAGAAAGTAAATAAACCTGGATGAGAAATTATGATAGAAAAATCATCACAAATATACTATAAGAAATTATCCTGATTGAAATTAAACCATTTGCATCCAGAAGTTGTCCTTGGGTGGAAAGATTTATTTTGTCCTTTTTCAAATTTTATTTTTCAGAATTCTGTACTTTGAATGTGCCATCAATAAACTAGAAGGAATGACTGTGTTACCACTGTTCCTTATATCAGGTCATACGTCTTTCATGGCCTTACTCCAGGTTGACAGTATTTTTCATGAGGAATTCCTGTAATAAGTTGGCAAGATGTAACCAAGCCCTATTCAATCAGTTGAAAGTATCAGAAACACAAGATCAAACCTAAATAACAAATAGAGGGAATTTATTAGTAATTAATCCAGAGAGTGAAGGTTAACTTAATAGCATATAATGCCACCGAGAACCCTCTCATTCCCTCCCTCATTCTCTCATTCTTTTTTTATTGTTTTCTTGCTATTTCTCTTTCCGTTAGTTTGGAAAGTCTGAGGCGGCCTCCTCTCTCCCTGTCAGCAGCAGCCGGGGTCTACATACTTCCTCATTGACACGTATCCAGATGTCATGATTGGACCAACTCGGGTCATGTGGGAGAATATCACACACTAATTGGCTCAGGTCTGAATTTCTTGCTCCCTCTTGAATTGAATCTGAGCAAATAAGATAGGATTATCCTGGTTGGTTCAGAGTGCAGTTCAAATTTGCTTATCTAACAAGCCCCCCTTTTCCATATGTTGAACAACTTTTTGAAAATGGTGAAAAGCTCAAACCCAGATTTCATGAGGTTGTCTCCAGACCTGCTCTGCCGTCTCCCACCTTCCATCATTGCTCTATGCACGGGCCATGTTGGAAAGCAGTCTCTGCTAGAGGGCTTCCCGTTTCCTGGGCTGTACCCTAAGAGCCTGACAGTGATTCACACAAACATGGGGTGTTGTTGGCCACCCTATTCCTATTACTCAGCCCTCCTACCTTCCTCACAGTCAACATTTCCTGCCTTTCTTACATGACCGTCAGTTCTTTCTCTATATATTTTATTATTGGACAAACCTTATGGCCTGTTCCTTCAGGCTTTGGTTCTTGCTTTTCCGAGCAAAGTTTTGAAAATTCCCCAACTTTTTTCACTCTCTTGCTGGGCCTGTCGCATTCAGAAGTGTCTTTCAGGACGTTATCTCTACCCACTATATTCAAAGTTGCATTGGAATTTAAAAGCTTGGAAATCAACTCTTGGTTCTCACTGAGTTCTTTTCAGTCTTTTCTTCCCTGGAGCAATTGACCTCAGTCTTGAAGTCTAGATTTAATTGCAAAAGGGCTTCAAGGTAAGATACAGGCTTTAAAGCAATTACATTAAGAAATATTTTAAAATATTGTCTTGCTGCCCTAATAAATGCCAAGATTCATGCAGTTATTAAACACTATAGGGGTTTAAAGAAAAGAGAAATTTAGTTCTAGCAAGGGAAATCAGTTATTATTCCTGCAAGTAGTGGGACTTGAGCTAATTCTTAAAGAATGAGTACAAGTTTGGTAAGAAGAAGAAAAGGAAAAGAGAAATGGAGTTATATTTTGTGACTTGTAATGGATTATAAAGGAGAATATTCTCGGTGATGAGCCCCTCCTTCAGCAGAGCTCAGGCAGGAGATGATCCATATATTTGTACCTATTTGCTTTTCAAGCTCAGTTTTCTTCATTTCCATGCCTCCTTTGTTACCTGGTCCCATGTCCATGATTGCATGGGTGTGCACCTGTGCCTCTCAACATGGGGGAGTCATAGGAGATCTTCTTTTTATTTTCCTTTAGATGAGGATATAAAACAACAGCAACTGGGAAGTAAATGCCCTATTTTTAGTGCCGATTCACAGTGGAAGAACTTTTTCAAGAAGTAAAATTTTAGTTCCTTGAATCAGTATTTTTGTTTGTGTTTTTGTGTATTTACTTTGTGTATTTACATAGCCTATGGTGTGTGGGCCATTCTTGAAGGTCCTTCCATTCCGAGGTAAATAAGTTCTCTAATGAGTATCTTCTACCAGGAACTGCTCTTAGTGATTCCTACAGTTGAAATCGCATGTTCACTGTTTGTTAGCTCTATAATCTGGCACATTTACTAAACCTCTCCGTGCCCTCTTCTGCAAAATGGGAATGATGACCATAACTGACTGTTTCTTGAAAGGATTAAATGAGAAAACTATGTAAAGCCTGGTAGCCACTTTCATTATGATTAGAATTATTTGATAGCACAAGAAATGATGTGTCACAAAACCAATTAAATGATGGCACTGTCATTTCCCTCATTCTGTGTCTGATGAGGGTGTGTTTCTTGGAGGCATTCTTTCAGTTTCAAAAAGCTTTCTTGTAATGTGTTTCCATTCTAATGTTGGTGCCCTGAAACACCCTGTTGGTAGACATGGACATGCCCTTCTCCTGGTCTTGCTGGTGGTACTGAGAGTGGTACCATTTCCAGCTCCCCACACACCATGCTTTCTTCATAGCTGCCTCCCGAGATACCTGCACTGAGCTTCCAGGAGAAGGCTAATGTGGGAGCCACACTGACACAATGTGAGATGGGCTGCAGTCAGCCCTCCTCAGCCTGACAGGAACGGAGTCCTCTTTAGCTTCTTGGCTGAGACCTTATTGCATGGAAACGGGATGAGCTCATTCACTCAGCATGGGAGAGATTCAAGCCCACAGGGTAACAGTCTGGCAAAATTTTTCCACTGGAGCAAAACCAAATTTGCTTATTTGACTGAAGATATATAACAGCTATAGCGTTTGTTAAGTCACTAGTAGAAGTAAAACACTTTATCTATATTATCTCTAACACTTCCTTCAAAAAAATTCTTGCAAAGTAGGAATCACTATTTTAGATTTGAACATACTGATACTCAGCATTACGTAGCACCCCTAAAATATTACAGTCCACATTTGTCAAGCTTTAAAGAAGTCTCTTTCCACCAGCCCAAGAATTGGAGTATGTCCGCTGGAACTGCTTGAGATGGAGGAGAGGCTGCTGACAGTGCTGTTGGCTGAGTACTGTTGTCCCCCCACAGTGCCTCCTTTTTGTACTATTGAATTTGAATCATGTTAGACCCTGCATAGTTATTGGCAGTTCATTTTGTAAGTAACTTACATCTCCTCCTAAAAGGTAAATTCCTTGGGAATTGAGAGCTTGCCATATCTAACACAACCCTGTGAACGTTTGTTCATCACACACATAGGTACTTAGAACCTCCTTCATTCAAAGCACTGTTTGGTAGATGGTGCTGTAGACAGCGTATGCAGATAGGAGGTCCCTAATCACAAAGATGTTCTTAACCTAGTAGTAGAGGAACTGAGGCATTTAGAATAACAGTCGTAATAGAAGAAATAGAAGAAGATGAAAGGTATTAACTTTTGGAATTAATCAGAAAAATGAGAAGAGATTGTTGACAAAGGCAGACAAAATAAATGGCAGAATGTACATAGAATTTTATTTTGTTTATTGTACATTGAATTCCCCTGAGAGAAAGAACAATGAGAGGGCACTTCTCCAAGCCTCATGACTCTACCATTGCATCTGAGAGTTCTGAGCATTTAGACTGATGCTGGGCCTTCTGGAAGGTTTGTGTTTCCTGCCATGAGGTCCCTGCTGACAATTCATAGTAAGCCTGGGTTTGGGCAAGTGGTCTCCAAGGCAGGTCAGCAGTACAAGTGCTCTCAAAAGGATGGGCAAGTTACCTATGCATTTGTTACTCTGCACTTCAGGAAAAACATTAGTTAGACTCAGAAGGTGAAGAATAACAGACAAGCCACTGCAGAAGTTCAGATGTGAAACGGAAGACTTGTATGTGGAAAGAGCTAGAAGAGGCATCACACACAATAACAGGCAGGCAGGTATGACCATCTCAAGCAAAACACGGAGGCAGTAAACTTGGACATATGTCTATTTACTGGAACCAGTTTGCCAAAAAGTCAATTCAATTTGGCATACCGGCCACGGGGCAAGTTGACGGTTGGTGAATTAGCTTGCTTCTGGAAATCTTGGGACATGTATAAAAAGGGAGAAGAGAGGAACAGAACAGTATTAATTGCTCTCCTACTAGGTATCAGATGCTGTATTCAGGGCTTTGTATATATCCTTGTAGTCCACTGTTCCAGGAAGGCTTATGGTAGGTATTAATTATACTGTTTTTCAGGTGAGAAAAAAAGAACAGCATTGTTTATAGAATACAGAAGTTAAAGGTTTGGTTCAAGATCTCTCAGTGAGAGAGCTTGGGTTTGAACATAAATTTTTTGGTTTTAACACTGATTTCTGCTTCCACACACAGCCCAAGTTTGTGTTAAAATATAAAATATGATGGGAAAATGGTGGGAAAAGGTTTATAAAGGCAGGCAGAGACTAGAACTTGAATTCTAAGCCAAAGATCTTGAACTTGAGAACTGGGAACCACTACTTCATTGAAGAAAATGACATTTCCTTATTTGTACTTTAAGAAAATTAATCTTCTAGGGGCGCCTGGGTGGCTCAGTTGGTTAAGCGACTGCCTTCGGCTCAGGTCATGATCCCGGAGACCCAGGATCAAGCCCCACATCGGGCTCCCTGCTCAGCAGGAAGCCTGCTTATCCCTCTCTCACTCCCCCTGCTTGTGTTCCCTCTCTAGCTCTGTTTCTCTCTGTCAAATAAATAAATAAAATCTTAAAAAAAAAAAAGAAAATTAATCTTCTAATGATTGTGCCCAATATCTGAGAGATCCTTGAAGAACCTATTATAAGAAACAGTGTATACTGTAAGAAATAAGAACCTCAGTAAGGTTATAATGAAAATTGGTAGGATAAAACAAATTTAAAAGGAGTAGAATGGCAAGACAATAAAAATTGGGAATCGACTGGATCTGGGGCACTAGAAAAAGATTAAGACAAAAGTATTGTCATTGAGCGAAGCTACTATCCAGAGAAGACTCAAGAGGAAGGTTGATATGTTGTATTTTTGACATTGAGAAATAGAGCTGTCAATTGTATATGCAAGCAGAGAAATCCTTCTAGCAGATGGAAATTTGTCACTTGCCCTTGGAAAAAGTGTTGGCCACGCTATGATTTAGGAGTCATTTGCATAAAAAGAAATTAAAGAAGAGCAGTGCCAAACACTGTTACATATTTCCTTTTGAATAATATTACTTAGGAAGGAAAGTATAGTCAGAAAATAAGAGTTGGGTTGAGGACTAAGCCTGTAAGTACATTCCATCAATGAAGAGATCACCAGAGGGAGAAAGGTTGGTCGGGGAAGGAGGAGAGACAGAAGACAACACTGATCTTCAGAGGAGAGTGGCAAGAAAGGACAGTGGGAAAAAAATAGGACCAAATTCAGAGAGCTCAAGGAAGCTAAGCCTGAGTACCATTTCCTATTTCAGAGAACAAAGAAGTTACTGGTAACTTCTGGTAAAAAAATGAGGTGCTGTGGAACATGGGGCAAGAAAGCAATGTAGCCAGAGGTTACACTGATCTTCAGAGGAGAGTGGCAAGAAAGGACAGGGGGAGAAAATAGGACCAAATTTCAGAGAGCTCAATGAAACTAAGCCTGAATACCATTTCTTATTTTAGAGAACAAAGAAGTTACTGGTAACCACTCATAAAAAACGAGGTGCTTTGGAATGAGGGCTAGGAAGGCAATGTAACCAGAGGTTATGGAGTGGGTGGATGATTAGCTATGAGGAAGGAGGGTCAACCAAAGTAAACTCGTCTTTCCAAAAGATTGGTTGTAAAGCAGAATGAAAGAGAGAGCCAAAAATCTGGAGCAATAGCAAATGGGTGAGGAAGCTTGATGAGCCATATCTTGGTGAGAAAAAGTGACCCAGGGGTAGCCTCCAGTTTTTTACTATCAGAGCTATTTCATTTGTGACTCCATTGGAATACTGCTAGGCATCTACAAGTAATGTTCTCTGGTGGCCATTAAGATGGAACACAAAAATCCATTCTTTTTTTTTTTTAGATTTATTTATTTATTTGACTGAGAGATCACAAGTAGGCAGAGAGGCAGGCAGAGAGAGAGGAGGAAGCAGGCTCCCTGCTGAGCAGAGAGCCCGATGCAGGCCTCGATCCCAGGATCCTGAGATCATGACCTGAGCTGAAAGCAGAGACTTTAAATGCACTGAGCCACCAGGTGCCCCAAAAATCCATTCTTTATTCCCACTGCCATAAGTCCATCTATGTACTTCTTCTGCAGAATTTCTTATATCAGTTCTCTAGTAATATCCATCTGTTCTAGGTCCTGGACAACCAGGCAAGCCATTCACCATTGTCCAGGAGACCATACTTATGGTCTCAACTCAAGCCATGTTTTCCTCATACAAAATGAACAACCAAGCATAATGGTTTTTACCACAGGAAGAGTTTCTCTTCATCGCTGTCCTTCAGAACTAGTCCAGAGTAGACAATTGCTGTTTGACAACAGCTGTTTCTTTTCAGCTAGTGATACCATATTGAGCCAGCCCATCTGGGAAGCAAACTTGAGGAGTTCCCCCAGTAGCAGTTAGTTGTAGGGAACTTGTCATGAGGCCATACATGTGAGTTGTTGGAAAGGAGTTGGTGCAACAGAAATGGGTGCTATGGGAGTCTGCAGTGTTTTTAGGACTTTGGGACCCATTCATACTTAACCATGAGTATGCTATTTCCAACATATTCATCCCAACTGACTCTACCCACACTTAATGATTTTGGTACATTTTATCATAGAAGCTTATGATGGGAACTCTGGTCACACAGTCATTTGGTGGCCCATAATCAAGTAAATGTTTATCCAAGTCTATATGGCATGCCTGAAATTGTGTATGCTGCCTTCAGAATTGAATGAGAATCCACCAAGTGCTATGGCTCTTATTTAGTATGAGGCTTTTGAAGTGTAACTCTTTGTCTTTTACCTTAGGGAAGATGTCCCAGCCTCCCACAGACCACTGGAATCCCCAAGTATTAATCAAATTAAGCACATTCTGAATTTTTTTGAGATTTCCTTAGTCAGGGTAGTGTCATGACACAGAAACAGAATAATTTGAACAGGGCAAGTGTTACAACAGGAATTATTAACTATAATAGGAAAAAATAAATAACTCTAAGTGTTTAAAGAAAGCTCTCAAGAATACCCTAGGGTTGAAGGAGAATATGTAAGGAAGGATATAACTTGTCAAGGGGCCCTCTTCCCAAGGCTGAGGTTCAAATTCTTGAAATATATGTGGTTGCTGCCCACTGTGTAGAAGAGAATTTGCTGATTTGTCCAGGCCGTAGATGGCTCACAATTGGTGGGCAAGCAGGAAATGTCTCTCTGGATGCAAGTAAGGCTGGTGGGTGGCCTCACAGAAGGCATCAGTCTTCAAAGCCTGCTCAACATTGGGAAGGCCAGGAAACAAGGCTCCAGATGGGTGTAGGCTGGTGAGTGGGCTTAAAGGAGGAGTCAGGACATTAGGAGCCTGATCACCAGTGGGGGGCAGAAGGCCCAGAGTGTTTGTACTTACATCCAGGGGACTCCCTGGGGTGGTCACTGGACCAAGGCTTCAGTTGCAAGCTCCCCACTGGATTGTGTGCCCTGGGCTTGCTGCCTTGGTGAGGCATCTCTGGATTTTCCTACACTTGCATTTCTGGAACTACAGATCAGGAGTGAGAGGCAACAAAACAAGAGAATTACCAGGGAGAGAAGCCCCTTTCCTTTGCCTAGTCCTCCAGTGCCCTCTATTTACAAATTGAATATTATGCTCACTGCAAAGGAGAGATGCTTTGAATGTTTTCAGGTGCCCATATGTTCCCAGTCCTGGAATCAAGCCCTGCGTCAGGCTCCCTGCTCACGGGAGAGTCTGCTTCTCCTTCTCCCTCTGCCTCTCCCCCCTTACTCAGGCACTTGCACACACACACACACACACACACACACACACACACACACAATCTCTCTCTCTCTCTCTCTCTCTCAAATACATAAATAAAATCTTAAAAACTATTACTGGTTTTGTAGAAACTGAACAGATACGTTGAATACAATGGGGAGCATTTTCATCCATTAAG
Organism: Spilogale gracilis; assembly: GCA_004023965.1. Taxonomy (NCBI): domain Eukaryota; kingdom Metazoa; phylum Chordata; class Mammalia; order Carnivora; family Mephitidae; genus Spilogale; species Spilogale gracilis. Next base: position 109,668 of record PITA01004088.1, read on the forward strand.
TCTTTGATAGTGGTACTAATCTCTGCCATCCTTCCTGGAGTATGTTATTATTTCTAATTTAGTATTTTAAGGGGGAGCAGTTTCTGATGCTCATACTTGATTGTTTCTACAACAGTGTTTCAGGCTTCACTGATCAGAGACCAAAGTAGGAGTTCTTCTAGCTACTAATCATAGGTTGCACAATTTATATACTAAGGGCCCAGGAAAATAACCACAGGTTGTGTTGAGGACCCAGTGGGGATATACTTAGTCCAGAAATACATTGGTGACCAGCCTGCCCTCAGTCCCCACTTAATAATGAGACTGTGAAGGCAATGTCCACAATAACCAAAATATGGAGAGAGCCCAGATATTCATCGACAGATGGATGGATAAACAATATGTGGTATAGTTATACAATGGAATATTACTAAGCCATCAAAAAACGAAACCTATAATGTGGATAGAATAGTGGATATTGTGCTAAGTGAAATGAGTCAGTCAGAGAAAAACAAATATCATATAATTTTACTCATATGTGGAATTTAAGAAACAAAACAGATGAACATAAGGGAAGGGAAAGAAAAATAAGACAAAAACAGGGAGGGAGACAAACTATGAGAGACTCTTAACTCTAGGCAACAAACTAAGCGTTGCTGGAGGAGAGGTGGGTGGGGGGATGGGGTCATTGGGCGATGGACGTTAAGGAGGGCGCATGATGTGATGAGCACAGATGAATCACAAAATTCTACCTCTGAAACTAATACTGTACTATATGTTAATTGAATTGAAAATAAAATAAATAAATAAAATAAATGTGACTGCAAGGCTGCTTTGGTATTCTTTGTGTTAGCGTGTGTGTCCAGTGATCCTTGAAAAGAATGGTTACCTTTTCCCCATTGCAGAGTTACAGGTAAATGGTTTTGGAGGACAATATGTATTATTGGAGTTTTAGAGGACAATATGTATTATTGTACATATTTATGGTGGCATTGTAAGATTATCTCATCAGTCACTGGGTTCGGGTTCTATTGACTGACTCAGATCTGGAGATGAGGATGAGGGATTATGATTTCTTCCATTATAGCAACTGACATCAGAGTTCTTGCTTGTTTCTGTTTTTTTTTTTTTACAAAAGTGAAACACTAGTGACTATATACATATTGCTCCTAATACTGCTAAGTCTTCTGGCTCTGATTAGCACTCTCAACTTTTTGTTCATTGTGGTAATTACATCAACCTCATCTCTGATGGTTAAATGCCGTCTGCTTTCTTCTCCCATCCTAGAATCCTGCCATCTTCATTGGCACTATGGGACCCAATCCCATGGTAGATTCTTTTATGGTAAATTCTGACCTAAAAGGGATAGCCACCACACTATTTGGTTCTCAGAGATGACAGGTACCCTTACCAATGCATTCTTTATCGCCTTAATGCAGGGACTGTTCTCTTAGTCCTTCTGGAAAAATAGTCAGGGGGGAAGTTCTCTGATTGCATGAAATAAATCTGTTCTGAACTTCCTACCTCCTCAAGCATCTAAGCTCAATATTCAGCAAAGACAGCTTCAGCATCTCTGCCTCATTTATTGTAGACCATCACTGAGGCCAGTCTTCAATGAGCCCCCCCAGCAATATCTTGGGACTGGATCCATGGGTGCCTGCTAGGACATTGACCATCAGCTTCTTCCTTCTCATAACCACTATTCAGCTTTATCCCCGCCTCCACACACAGACTACAATCCAAAATCTTCATGATCCATCCCCACATACAGTTCACCTGTTCCTCCTGGTGCATATTAGCGGATCCCTTTGTTATATAAGTGTCTTCTCCCAGAGAAGGCACTGCACTCCCCATATCAGGCTTTTCCATGACTTTCTCCTACCATCTCCCGATCCATCACACCTGAGATTAAGTCTTATGTCACTGCATGCAGGGGATAACCAGCATGGTACCACCAACCATGGGTCCTTATTGCTGCTTGGCTATTAGGTGATCCAGCTCCAAATCCCACCATGACATTTTTCTGCAGCCAGTTTTGGTAACAACTGTTTTATCCTACTCTTCCTGAAGGCTCCACTTGAGATGAAGACTTGCATACAGATCATTTTGGGGGGGAAAGATTCCAAAGACTGGCACTGGGAAGCTTGGGAAGAGAAGCAGCAAAGGAGAGAAAGACTTCAAGAGATTTAACAATCAAGTTGGCCTCATTGCCGATGCCTGATGCAACAGCCTCATGGCCATGAATTCCCTGAAATTCTAGGTGATATATGTGTGTGTGTCCAGGTGTTCCCACAAATGTCCCACATGCCAGTGTCAGAGTTCCCCTGGCACAGGAAGCAAGAGCATACTTTTCAAGTTGAAGCATTGACATACCATGGGTGAAGTCAGTTTAGGTTGGAAAACCTAAAAAAGTCAGTTTAGTGTGGAACAGGGGTAAGGGTAGCGGCTCTTATAAGCTGGGGCTGGAAGGATGGGAGAGGTTGCATAATAGTTATCCAAGGGAGCACACAGCAAAGGCTCATACCAGGATGGGTGGGTGGATGGATGGATGATTTACAGAAGCAAAACCTGATACTAAATTATTTCCTTTCCAAATGGGAAAGTGAAATATTGCTAATAATGGCAATTTATGGAAAAGTTGTTTTCACATTCTAATAACTCTCTATCAAAGGATTTGGTTGTTGTACATCTCTCTTTACACCAGAACTCTAGATTGAAGAAGCTAGAATCTTTAATTCTGATATTCGGTTTAGACCTAATTGAACTGAAAATGAAATTAATCTCACTGTCCAATATATTTTCTTACCATTAGTGAACTAGCTGCCAATATATTTAATTTAGGGCATGTCAGCAATTATACTCATTGACTTATGCTCATCTCAGAGCCTGCATATTACCTTTAAAATGCTTCATATGGGCCAACAGTTTTCCTTGAGATGTACAAAATTGGGACAGTGTATTTCAGAAGAAATTGCAATGCAAGGCTAAAGCCAAGGTCTATCACATAATGTAACTAGACTCAGTTATTGAAGCCAAGTCAACTTTCACCTTGATCACTTGTGGGAAGAGGTATATTAATATGTCATGAAGGTTTACAGACTGGATTGCCCTTCTGAGTTACATGAAACCCTATAAGACACCCACATGTGCAGTACAGCCTTAGCCTCTGAGTCTAGGTTTCACTGAGTATAAATGGAAGTTTCTCCCTTTTTTAAAATTAACGTATAATGTATTATTTGTTTCAGGGGGACAAGTCTGTGAATCATCAGTCTTATACAATTCATAGCACTCACCATAGCACCTACCCTCCGCAATGTCCATAACACAGCCACCCTATCCCTTCCCTCACCCTCCAGCAACCCTCAATTTGTTTCCTGAGATTAAGAGTCTCTTATGGTTTGTCTCTCTCTCCCCAGTCCCACCTTGTTTCTAAATGGAAGCTTCTTAACCTTTCCTCCCCTCCCCCATTAAGAAGGAGACAGCAATAATAATATGGATTATTCCTTTGTAGAAAAGGCAAGAAAGTGTAGAAAGGACAAGAAATGGACATAATGAAGGGAAGTGAAGTCATTCATGTTTGTCTGAAAGACCCACTCAGGAACTTGATACCTACTACCTACCAGGCTAGATGCCAAGAGGAACAGGGAGGACTGGGGAGAAGGAGCTGTCCAGGAGAACCAACCATTAAGTACACAGTCAAGTATAACTCAAGAAAAAAATATGACCAATATTACAGGAGAGAAGATGCAAAGTGACTCCTGGTTCAGAAGACAGGGGAAGAAAATGTGAACACGTTCTGGTGTGGCATCAAGAATGGTTTGACAGATAGGCTTGGGTCCACACTGAACCTTGAAGGGATAGGTTCGATTCTGAAAGGTGATGCAGTGGTGGGAATGGCGCCCCTGGTGAAGAGAACAACCCTGCTGTCTTGAAGGCACAACCCAATAGAACTCCTTTCATGAAGCTCTTCCCTGTTTCTTTCAAGTTTCAGGAACCAACCTCTCTTAAAGCTTTTGGTGCCTCTTCTCCAGCCTTTGCAGTGTGCTGTCTGAGATTCTTGGTGCATGCATGTCACTGGACCCTCACCCACGCGGGGACAGCTTGAAAATGGAATTCATGTCTGATTCTGTCGTGAAGCATCGGTACCTTGAACAGGACTCCAGACAGAGTACGTGTGCAGCAACATGAGTGCCCAAATAAGAAAGGCCGCAGGCAGCAGAGCCAGCATATTTTGCCCTGGTCTCACTTGCAAATTCTTATTCTGCTCCCCTTGTGAGATATTCTCGACAGTCTTAAGTCCTCCTTTGTCCTTTGGCAATGTGCATTAGCTGTGTTTGCACACTAACATAGGAGAGAAAGGGAAGGTGCTGAGAGGACAAGAAGGGGGAGGAGGAGAGGGAGGAGAAAGGAGAAAAGGAAGGGAAACCTGAGCGAGAGAGGAGGAACCACCTCAATACACAGAAACCATAGTGTTCCAGGGACTGCTGTCGAAATGACAAAGGAAAGACCCTTGCACAAACACAGGGCTGCTTTACAGAAATGTCTTTCTGGAAGAACAGTCCAGCAGTGCAGAAGTCATTGGTCTCATTTCTTCTCCACTAAAAGCAAAAAGCTTTAAAGCACATCACAAACAAAAGTGTCGCTCTACTCACAAACGTGGGCCAGCTCAACATTTGTGGAATATGGCGTTTTCTTAGAGACTCCGTTTTGGGTGGGGACTATTCAGGATTCGCACTAAAAATATGGTTAACTTTTTAAAGGCTAAATTTTTTCAAGTGACCATTGACTAAAATAGAGAAAACTGGAAAATTACAGAGAGGGGCGCCTGGGTGGCTTAGTTGGTTGAGCGACTGCCTTCAGCTCAGGTCATGATCCTGGAGACCTGGGATCGAGTCCCACATCGGGCTCCCTGCTCAACGGGAAGCCTGCTTCTCCCTCTCTCACTCCCCCTGCTTGTGTTCCCTCTCTGGCTGTGTTTCTCTCTGTCAAATAAATAAAATCTTTAAAAAAAAAAAAAAAAGAAAATTACAGAGAAATGTTCTGTATTGAGATGCAGATATTTCGTCAATTAGGACTTCTTGAAGGGTTGGTACTGTGTATGAAAATGGACAGATAAAATCGTAGTTCCCTGTTAAGCAAAACACAGTTGGAGGTATAAGAGTAAGTGACATGTATGAAGCAGATGTCTGTGTTCATCAGCTGCAGCCTGTGTCTAGTAAAAAGCTCCGTTTTTGAAACAAAACTCATTTCCCTTTTCTTGAAGGTGGGTGTGTGCCAGGAAATGAGGTACAGCATGATCTACAGACCAATATATCCTAATGTGTGAGTTGCTCATCAATCAAAGTCTATCTGCTTTTGCAGCCACTTGACAGTTTCCGGCCTGTACATGAGTCTGAAAACAAGGAAACTTGCTGGTTTGAGATTCTACTTTTCCATAAATGTGAGCGATGACTGGCTGAAAGACAATCATACTGACATTAAGCCTACATGAACTTTAAGTGATCTTGTCTCTCTGCATCGAGTGCTTTTTTCTTCTTCCTTTGAATGTTTGGCGTTGGCAAATTTCCTCCTAAAAAGATAAGGATGCTGATTTTAAAATGATCGAACCCAGGCATATTTGTGGTTATTAAAGTAAGAGGTAAAAATGTAAATAAAATACCGTTTCATTTACTGTCTCATTTGTGGTTGGTGAAGACACTCTTTGGATTCCCGGAAATTAAACTCACTCTATTCAGCAATGACTGATTTACAAAATAAAATCTCAACAGCGTAATAACGATGACCATGGATGTGGAACTATCCAGTGAGAGGCTGCTTTTGGGCCAAGACCCTTGGCAGAGTGTTCTTCATTTACAGTTGGCTGAAAATTAAAATTTTCCTTTGAAAAAGTTTATTTTCACTGTCTTTGGCAGGCTCCCTCTCTCTTGGAAAATCATTCTCATGTCACCTCTCTCCACTTTGTGCCCTGCACTGATGGAAATATTCCCCCCCCCCTTTACTTTGCTTAGTTTTATCAAGATTCAGGGAGTCAGGGGTGCCTGGGTGGGTCAGTCGGTTAAGGGTCTACCTTTGCCTTGGGTCATGATCCCAGGGTCTCAGATTTAGCCCCACATCGGCTTCCTTGCTCAGTGTGGGAGTCAGCTCCTCCCTCTGCCTGCCGCTCCCCCAGCTTGTGCTTTCTCTCTGGAAAATAAACAAATCTTAAAAAATGAAAAAAGATTTAGGAAGTCAAACATGGAAAATACCCTTGCCCAGGGCCAGATATTCACTAGGTTCTCACTTTATTACTATTGTCACTAATGAGTTATTTGTGCATGGATTAGGAATGAACATTTCGTTCCATTCTCACAATCTAAATCTCGCTTGATTTAGATTTCTCTTGCTCCTGCTACTGGTTTTGTGGGTATGTTGGGCCAGTTCTGGTTTCCCTCAGTGTAGCTTTCTCATCTGTCAGTGGGGAAGGTCATACTATCTGACAAGGTGTAGTGAGGTCTAATAAGACAGTGGATGCAAACTTGTTCTGGGTTCAGTATGGTGCAGCAACACAATAGCTCTTGGAATGGAGAGGAAGAAAAATTCAAACCTTGCAGTGAATTATTTCCCTGTACCATCTAGTCCTGTCTGTATCTGTGAGTCAGGGATCCACCTGTAGAGATTGGATGGAATAAATGCAAAGGAAGATCTTAGAAACCCCGGGTGCAGATAGAAGTAGCAGAGAAGTCTCCAGGACTTTCTCAGCACCCTGGCGAGTTGGACCATTGAAATGCTAATTCATAGGAGTGGGGGTGCTGCCCCAGCTCTGTCTCTGCTTCTTGGCACCAATTTCTGGCATGATCTCTTCTCTTCCCGCGCTGCTGGCTCTTTGAACAGGCTGTCCAGGCATTTTAAGTTTGGCAGCCAGTGCAATGAATTGCTTCTTCTTAAAATAACTCAAATCATTGTTTTAGCTTGCCACTAAGCCTTTTCCCCCTTGATTCATTCTGTAGCAATAGAAGAGGAAAATGTGAATATCCCTATAGACCCAGCCTAGTTCCATCTTCTGTTCAGGACAAACCCCCATATGGTCAAGAACACAAGCATTGCCCTTTTCCAGAAGAGCTGACCCAGCTCAAAATTCTTAAGCACTAATGCCTAAGGCCTTCTAAGGATCGAATGGAACCTCTGGAAAATTTATATTGGCAGAAGAATGTAAGCTATCCTGGTATAAATTCCTGTAGGGGTTAAGCCCTAATGATTGAGGAAGATATAAAATGGAAAAATCAGCTATAACTGGAGAGGATTGCACTTGACATTATTTCCTAGCAACCTCCAGTTTTCAAGGCAATGTTTATTTTATGTGGTGCTTTTCAAAGTGATGTCTTTGTTATTGCTATGGAACATGGCTAATTTTCTCAGGAACATATGTAGCTCGAGGAAGATCTATAAGACTGAAAAACCCCAAATTGTCAGTAATTGCAAAGTGCTTGGTTAATTACATTTTGAGCTGGAAACATGCTTTTTCAGATTTGCTTTAGCACTCTTATATTTATAAGCTCCCCTACCTCTCTGAAATTTTATTTTGATCTTTGTAAAAAGGAAGATATTAGTAGGAGTTGCTATTACATGTTGCGTTTTCTTGGTTTTTGGTTTCTGGTTCAGTTGGCTCCCACATACATTCCTCCTGAAACAGCTCCATCGTTCGAACTTTTATTCTGAAATACAAGAGAATTTTCACTTTCCTTCTGCTGGGACACTGAACGTTGTCAATGCTTTCAAATTAAAGTAGACCTTCTTCTTCACAAGGAATTTTCCTGAGGACTTTAAGAATCCTCACCTGATTAATTTCACAGAACATTCCATTTCCCCTTTCCACAAAATAGCCGAAGATTTTAATGAAACTTTTCAGGCCCTTAATGGTTCTAGACACATGAGCTCAAGTCAGTTGTCTGTATATAGCTGTCGATGAGCCCAACCCTTTATTACCTGATACTCTTTTGCAAATAACCTAAATTAGCAAAAACTGCTACAGTGATGATATGATGTTCCGATGTGTGGACAAAGATTAAGATGAAGAAGAAATGGATTATACCGGGGGGAGAAGCACGTCACAGGCTCTCAGGAAGGTGACCCTAAGATCTGGGGCTGATCAGTAAGGCATCAAAGGAGATGGTCTACCCTCAGATTTTTTTAGAATCCACAACTTCTTTTTCCCTCTTGGATGTGCACATTTGCAAAAGACCCGCTCCTTTAATCTATGTGCATTTGCTGTCTTCAACTCTGAAGACTTGTTTTTGTGGTCAAGTGACACTGCTTGTTAATTTCACACCATGAAATGCTGATGAAAACTCTCTAAAATTTACACATGGAAAAGGTCATTCTGGTGATTTTACTAGTCCATTCATAGAAATATTTGTACAGGCCTTTGGCGTCTGCCAGTATCGCTATTCAGTGAAAGGGTTTATTTTTTTTTCTTATAACCAGATAACTACATGTTTAATTTTGATGAATATTTTATTTCTCATTTGATAAACACATTTTGTGCATGGTATAGGTACTTGCCAAAATGGTTTCATGGATCATTTTTCCATTTCTACAGTATTTATGGAGTTGTCCCTGGTGTGTAGATTAGAGCCCCCTTCTAATGCAATTTTTAAAATGAATAATTTTCTTTAAGGACAGTTTTACACATATAGAAAAATTGAGCAAAAAGCACAGAGTTCCTATATATGTTCCTCTGCCTGCAAGAAATTAATAATTTCTTTTTTATTTTTACAATTTTATTTATCCCTTTGAGAAGGGTGAGAGAGAGAGAGCGAGCGAGCACACAATCAGAGGGGAGGCATAGAGGGAAAAGCAGAGTCCTCAGTGAGCAGGGAGCCTGACCCACACATGGCACTTGATCCCAGGACCCTGAGATCATGACCTGAGGTGAAGGCAGATGCTTAACCAACGGAGCCACCTGGTGCCCCAAGAAATTAATCATTTCTTATTATTGTCATGCATTGGAGTGGGACATTTGTTAGAATTGATGAGACAGTATTCATACATTATTATTATTATTAACTAAAGTCCGTGGTTTACATTAGGGTTCTTTTGGGGTTGTCTTCTTGTAATTCCACCATTACAGTATCATAGAGAATATTTTCACTGCTGGAAAAATGCCTTGGGCTCCACTGTTATCCCTTTCCTCTCTGCCTCCCTGTCCCCCAGCAGCTCCTGGCAGCCACTGAATGTCTTACCATCTCTAACGCTGTGTTGCCTTTGCTAACATGGCTGTTTCCCTTTAAAAAAAAAAAAGTTCTGGTTAAGAACTTTGCCTTTGGGGGCACCTGGGTGGCTCAGTCAGTTAAGCATCTGCCTTTGGCTCAGGTCATGATCCCAGAGTCCTGGGGCTCCCTGCTCAGCACAAAGTCTACTTCTCCCTCTGCCCCTCCCCCTACTTGGGCAGTCTTTCTCTCTGACAAATAAATAAATACAATCTTTACAACAAAACAAAAAAACTTCTGCCTTGGACTTACATTATTTTCCCTTCATTTTATCACTGAATCAGCAGATTTTCTTTTCTTTTTTCTTTTTTTTTTTTTTTTTAGCAGATTTTCTTTTTAAGAAGAATATGAATTCTACCACCAGGAAGTTTTTTATTTTTTATTTTTTATTTTTTCGGTGTTCCTCATTCCAAGATTAATTGTTTATGCACCACACCCAGTGCTCCATGCAATACATGCCTTCCTTAATACCCACCACCAGGCTCACCCATACCCCCACCCCCCTGCCTTCCAAAACCCTCAATTTGTTTCTCAGACTCCACAGCCTCTCATGGTTTGGCTCCCCCTTCAATTATCCCAATTCACTTTTCCTTTCCTTCTCCTGATGTCCTCCATGTTATTCCTTGTGCTCCACAAGTAAGTGAAACCATATGATAATTAACTTTTTCTGCTTCGCTTATTTCACTCAGCATAATCTTCTCCAGTCCCGTCCATGTCGATGCAAAAGTTGGGTATTCATCCTTTCTGATGGAGGCATAATATTCCATTGTATATATGGATCATATCTTCTTTACCCATTAGTCTGTTGAAGGGCATCTTGACTCTTTCCACAGTTTGGTGGTTGTGGCCATTGCTGCAATGAACATTGGGGGTACATATGGCCATTCTTTTCACTACATCTATTTCTTTGGGTTAAATAACCAGTGGTGCAATTACAGGGTCATAGAGTAGCTCTAGTTTTAATTTTTTAAGGGATCTCCACACTATTTTCCAAAGTGGCTATACCAATTTGCATTCCCACCAATAGTATAAGAGGGTTTCCCTTTCTCCACATCCTCTCCAACACTTGTTTCCTATCCTGTTAATTTTGGCCATTCTAGCTGGCATAAAGTGGTATCTCAATGTGGTTTTGATTTGAATTTTCCTGATGGCTAATGATGATGAACATTTTTTCATGTGTCTGCTAGCTTTTTGTATGTTTTCTGTGGAGAAATGTCTGTTCATATCTTGTGCCCATCTTTTGATGCGATCATTTTTGGGGTGTTGAGTTTGAGGTGTTCTTTATAGATCTTGGTTATCAGCCCTTTGTCTGTAGTGTCATTTGCGAATATCTTCTCCTATTCCATGGGTTGTCTCTTTGTTTTGTTGGTTGTTTCCTTTGTGGCAGAAGCTTTTTATCTTGATGAAGTCCCAAAAGTTCATTTTCACTTTTGTTTTCTTCACCTTTGGAGACGTGTCTTGAAAGAAGTTGCTGTGGCCGATGTTGAAGAGGTTACTGCCTATGTTCTTCTCTAGGATTTTGATCGATTTCTGCCTCATGTTGAGGTCTTTCATCCATTTTGAGTTTATCTTTGTGTATGGTGTGAGAGAATGGTCGAGTTTCATTCTTGTCCAAAGTCCAAATTTCTCTGTCCAATTTTCTCAGCACCATTTATTGAAGAGACTGTCTTTTTTCCATTGAATATTTTTTCTTGTTGAAGATTATTTGACCATAGATTTGACGGTCCATATGTGGACCCTCTAGTCTGTTCCATTGGTCTACGTGTCTGTTTTTGTGCCAGTACCATGCTGCCTTGGTGATTACAGCTTTGTAATAAAGTTTGAAATCAGGTAACGTGATGCCCCCAGCTTTGTTTTTCTTTTTCACCATTTCCTTAGTGATTTGGGGTCTTTTCTGGTTCCATACAAATTTTAGGATTTGCTCTCAAACATCTATAATAACCCACAAAGACATAGCCCCCTCCTGCTCTCCTGTTTCCTTCTATTTTGGGGTTGTAGGTCATGTTCCCATAAACTGTTCTACACAGTAAAGCCCATTAATTCAAACAGCACTCACTGGTTATAGGCACCTAATGAAATAATTTCAAGGGCTCCTGGGTGGTTCAGTCAGTTAAGTGTCCAACTCTTGATTCAGCTCAGGTCATGATCTCAGGGTCGTGAGATAGAGGCCCACATTGGGTTCCACGCTGGCTGTGGATATTGCTTGGGATTCTCTCCCTCTCCCCCTGGCCTTCCCTGCTTCTCAAAATACTACTAATAAAAATAATTCCAGTTAATTTAGTATCTGGTAACACAGTCCAGCACTTACTTTGCAAAGCTATCAACGGACAAGGTTACCACATGTCATGGAACTTAATTAAACAGCTTTATGCCCTACCACCCATGGAAGGAAGACATTTTTTTTCTTCTAGCTCTTACTTTTGTATTTTAAATAACAGGGCTCTTTTTACTGTTTAGGATCCATACTGCTCTTTTATTGGTCTTATCAGTGCTTAGATGGTTCGAAAATGAAACATTTTACTAGATCTTCAGCTTTCATGAAATAAGCAGCATTGATTAAAAACAGACCATGATAGCTGTCGGCTCCCATTATTGCAGATTCAGAGAACTATTCAAATTTCTTATTTTATTGGATTTGGGCTAACTGAGTATGTTGATTGTGAAATGACGTACTTTTTGAAATCAAGTAACCCTGTTAACAGCCTTTGCATGGTAACATCAAGAAAAAGGTAACAACAGAAACCTGTAAAGAATGATTAGTTCTATGGGTCCTTGAATAGCTTTTCTGCAGAGTGATTTTATTGGAATGTTCCATTTGTGGAAGTAAGGGTTCTCCAAGACACACAGATACATGGAGTAGGGAAGCTGGTAGGGACCAGGTATTATTCTGAGGGTGCGATTTGAAGGGAGACAAGAAAACCATCCAGCCTAGGCCTCATGTTTACTATGGACCTTAAATTGAGAGGCTGTCTCCCAGTTTATGTGTATAGTGTTGAGAAACATTGACAGCACTGTAGGATGTTCGGCACACTACTTATATAGTTCATCACTTTTGTAACATGTATTTTTTAAAGATTTTACTTATTTATTTTTGAGGAAGAATGCGTACAAGCATGGGGAGAGAGAGATTGGGAGAAGCAGATACCCTGCTGAGTGTGGAACCTGACACAGGGCTCAGAGGGCCCTGAGGTTGTGACCTGAGCCAAAGTCAACCACCTAGGTGCCCCACTTTTATGATCTGTTTTAGCATTTCTTCTTCTACCAGAAGCATCCCAATTGGAAGTGGCCAGGGGACCCTCTGACTTATAGGAGGTACAGTATGGTACCTATATTATTAGGTCTGTATTATTATAAATCCCTTTTTAGCAACAAACTTATTTTTATCCCATAACATTCTGTGCAGTTACAACATAAAAGACTGAAGCAGAACTGCTTTCTTGGAGTTGAAGATCACCTGAGCCTCCTCCTGGCCCCCACAGTGTCATCTAAGATATCTCTGGTGAACTCAGAACTTCAGAAAACAAGATTTGGAAATCATTAGACTGATTTAACACATTTGACATACAAATACCAAAATTTAGGTTCAGAGAAGTTAGATTTCCTGCTCAAGACTGCTCATCTGGTTGGGGTGGTAGTGGTAAGAGGAGCAGATCTTCGGAAACACAGCTGAGTACTTTCCCCTGATAGAAATTCCTGAATGGGATTTTTCCTTTGATCCAATGCTACTTGAGGTTCAGAAGTCCGGGGACCTCAGGAATAATGGTGCATTAAGTTGTTAATATGAGCCCAGGAATGAATCCACCTAGAAAACATACTACCACCAGTCATGTTAAAAACATGTATATAGGGGCGCCTGAGTGGCTCAGTTGGTTAAGTGACTGCCTCCGGCTCAGGTCATGATCCCGGAGACCTGGGATCAAGTCCCGCATCAGGCTCCCTGCTCAGTAGGAAGCCTGCTTCTCCCTCTCTCACTCCCCCTGCTTGTGTTACCTTTCTAGCTGTGGTTCTCTCTGTCAAATAAATAAACAAAATCTTTAAGAAAAATACATGTGTATAGAGATGTAACACATACGACTTTTTGGCCCAGCCATTTAAAACCAGCTCCCATGAAGTTATAACATTAAGGCTCATATATATAATTTATAAGTACGCATATATTCACAGATGAATGTTATGGTGCTATTTGAGGTCAGTCGCACACATGCGCAAAAGGAAGACAAGCGAAGGAACGGGTCAGGGTGCTCTGTGAATCACTGCAGTCGCTTTGTAATGTTTATGGAATAAATTCCAGATCCTGGGCTCAGGCTAAAGCCCACTGAAACCAGCAAATGCCTTCCAGAGGGGGCTTTTCACCAGAGTGACATCCTTACCTCTGCTTCCCAGATTGTTTTGGATTTCCTTCTGTTTTCTTTTGGGCACTTGGTTCATTCTTTGATTTCTTTTCTCAGTAACCCCCACCAGACTCTTTGCTGCTACCAAAGCTTTCTGCTTTTGAGACATAGCCCATTGAGATCTTAGACATAAAAAGAAGATAGAAGCTTGTCTGGACTGCAGAAATTTGGAAGCTTATTGATGTCATTTTTTTCCCTGGAAGCCAGCTGTGTAATGTCTCCAATCCAGCTCAGGGGGTACACTTTTTTGCAAAGCTTACAGCACCTGGTCTTCAGGCTCCTACTGGATATTAATTCTCCATTGACCTGCAGTGAAGCAACCTCCCTCCAAGGTGATTTGGACTTTGGAAACTGTAGCCCCCTTAATCAAAAATTCCAAATGTCTCCTGAAAATTCTGTTAATCATTGTTTAAAGCTTGCCACAATAGCTCAAAGGATCCATTCTGCGTTAGGTGGTAGTTGTTGGGTTCAAACCTGTATTGGCTTGAGATTAATGTGCTTCTGACTTTGATTCTTCTTGAGAATGTTTTAGCTGTAGCTAAGCCCACTCTGAAGAGTCCTGCCCTCCCATGAGGTATGTGCTACTGCAAGTCTTAGAGGGAGCAGGAATTTTGGAAATTGATCTCATGATGAATGCCATTCTTCACACAAGAAGTAGTGGCTCTGGGAGATATAATACCACACAGAGTCAGGAGGCTGTTGGTGATATCCGTCAGTATGGGATTGAAGTAATATGGGAAGCAGCAAGATGCAGATTCAGTGTGAGAGGACTCGGGAAATACCAACAGAAATGAAAGCTTATATATTAGCTCTTGCGTGCAATTCTATACTAATGCCATATTGAGCAAAATGGACATGAGCTGTTGCCAAGGGACTACCCACCATCATCATGGGCTGTGTGCCTGCCGATCTTCACAGAGGCTCACATGTGAGCATGAAATAGGTTGTAAGGCACTGAGGGGACAAGGGGACTACTTTCTGGACATGCTTATTAGTTTAGTCTCTTTTATTGCCTAGATAGGATAAAGCTGTGTTTTGAGGAAAAGTCAACAGAGTTTAAAGAGGGGCACTCCAAGTGTCCTGTCTACAGAGTTTAACTCATTCTGGAATATTTGAAGTCCTTTGCCAAGTGCTTATTACCACCCATTATTTTCTTATTTGATGTTATCTTGTAACATCTTTCTTTTCTGGTAAAATCTGAAGGATGGCCACTTATGTAGGTGATTACTATAGAGTTACGTTTTGTTTAATGTATATATTTACAACTCTAGATCTGAAAGAGTCAAGTCTTCAAATAAGTATAGTATGTGTACTATATAATCTTACCATTATATGTAATTATATACTTATAACAATTATAATATAATGCTATATTGTATGCGAGCACATAATTATACTGATAATTCATATGTATAAATTATTATATATAAATTGCTATTCTATATTACTGTT
The DNA here is from genome assembly GCA_004023965.1 of Spilogale gracilis. Classification (NCBI taxonomy): domain Eukaryota; kingdom Metazoa; phylum Chordata; class Mammalia; order Carnivora; family Mephitidae; genus Spilogale; species Spilogale gracilis. The sequence continues at coordinate 124,735 of PITA01004088.1, forward strand.
CATTGCTTGACAATCACTTTAATTATATATTTCTGTGCTCTTAATATATTTGTTCAGGATTCACTGACTAAATTTATATGCTGTGGGTATAAATTATAGTTGCACTGAAATTCTCTTCCTTCCCAACCCTTCCTCCATACTCCTTGATGTCTGCTCTTTGGAAAGACTTATTTCCCAGGGCCATGGGCTGTGTCATTGTTTTGGATATGTTCCTTTCCACCATTTTCATTGAACAATTTTAGTGTCAGAGCCGAACAAGACCTTGGAGAACCATGATTTAACTGTAGGTAAACTGAGGCTCAAAGATATTAAGTGAGGCCTCCGTTGTGCCATCCTACATTTTTGTTATTCTAGTCTTCTTTCTAATGTTAACTCCCCACCCTCCATGTCCAGACTTTGGAGTATAAAATACTGAAGCTCTGGGGAGAAATTCCTACTACGTCCCAAGAGGGAAGTTGCCCAGAAGAGGGAAAATAAATTCCATCAAAGAAAGACCTTCACAAGCAAGACACAGTTGTGTCCATTCTTCTACCGTGTTCTCCTTGGTGGGATGGGGCCCCAGCCCTTCTACATTGTGGCATCTACCCTGAGAAACCCTGCAGGCAGGTTTCCTCTGGGGGCAAAATGTTTCCCTGAAGAGCACTGCAAAGGGAAGGAAAGCAGACCCTACACAAATACACCTCCTCACAGTTCAGACCTAGCCTTTATCATCATTTGGCTATTTGTATGATCATAAGTGGAAATTCATAATAGACATGAACTATCTCATATATAGCAATTTAGAATACAGGCTGAAGCTCAGAGAGATAAAAGAGAGTCCCTTAATGACCATAAATATATTTAAAGTTGAGATGAGTGGCTGGGTAGGAAGTCATTGTTTTATATGAAAATCTCTACTTTTCTGCCATGATGATTACATCCTTTGTTCATGATAAATAAATTTTTATGCATTTAGGAAAAAGCCTGACTTACATTGTATCCATGATAAGCAAACTGTAGTATAACACAATTATTTCTTGCTCCTAAATCAAATTCTGTAAAATACAATGTTTAGCAACATTCTACTCTGTGTTCCATTATCATACTAACATAAGCACCATTTTTTCTTTTTTTTTCAAAGAAATTTTAAACCAAAGAGACTTTGCACCATCCCATCTTCTGTCCCATTCTGTGGTTTTCATGTGCTCATCATAAAATCTCTTTGTAGAAATTCTCCATCTTCCTCTTGGATAGTTGTCAAAGGAAGGAATCAAGTGTCCCCTTTGACACAGAACTTGGGGGAAAGAATTTTCTCATTTCTAGTCTCTCCTTGAAGCTCATGGAAACTGTAGAGACAATATTCAACAGTGATAACCTCATTGTCTTCTTAAATGAAAGTTTTAACACAAGTAAAAGCAGATTCCCATTTTCCCTCCCCCTCCCCCAATATGACTGATTAATCCTTAAAAGGAAAGGAGTCAAGGGTAAATCAACTGATGTATTAAATGTTTAGACTCCCTCAGGTGAAATCAGACAGGAGCTTTATTTTCCCACCACTTCTTTTAAATGCTCCCTGTCCTTCTTTGGATCTCAGTGATATCTCAGGCAGTCCCCAGACCTTTTCTGGGTGTTTGAGAGTATTTGATCAGTGAAGGTTATAACAAAACATATCAAAGTACCTCAGCTCAATTTGAATAGAAGCTCATAAAGCATTCATCCAATTCCAAACTTCTTCCTCACCAGATCTGGCTCAGATGGTGATTCCACAGTCAGGGTTGGGAGTAGAGGAGGTGGGGCATGGTCTCTTCCTCTCAGGAAAGCATCTCCTTCCTTACTTCTTTAAGAAAAGTTGTAAGGTGGGGCATAAGGGAACAGGGGTTTCCTTTTTTGTTGTTGTTGAGCCAGTGCTTTTTTGATTCTATCACCCTCAAATATTCTTTATCATGGCAAGCATTGGAATGCTAGTTTTTTCATAAGGTTCACTAGAGCAGACACCCTCTCCACATGGTCCCCCACATGGCACAACAAGACCCTGGTGGGGTGAGATAGTCTTCAGTTGGACCCTTTACCATCTTCCCCCAGCTCCTGTTCCCCACATCTGTGCAGAGAGCTCCTTGCATTAACTTTGAGCTGAGTTGCCTCCTTAAGCCTTGGGTTGACTGCTGGGAAACTCTGCTTTTCCAAAGTACAGAAGCACACTTTTCCCCAGTTGTTGTCCTCTTACCTTCTTTTATATTGAGGATCATTCCAAATGTGTTCCCACCTTCATCTTCTACAGATGAGGTGTCTTGTGTCCATATGTGCTTTCAAAGCCCAAGACCCCTGAGCTCTGCCAAGAACTCTGTTACACTCTTTCTTTTCTGGTAGCAGCATGGGACAGGCTTACCTTTTCTACAGGTCAGGACCTATGGTGCAGGGTGGTGATGATGAGATGGAAGTCTCTTCTTCTGGAAAACTACCAGTTTTTTTATGAGTAGCTCTCTTGGTCTCCCCTCATTTGCTTTAGTGGCAGAGAATCAGAAACCTATGGAAGAAAGGGCAAATACCACAATGTTCTTCTCAACTATGCAAGATCCTTCGTGAAGTGTTCTCTCCATAATGGCTCTCTTGCCCTCTCTTATATCAGCTCATAGGTGTGAGAGTCATTGGACATTTTACAAGTGTTGCTGACATGTATCCAGCTTTTGTTTTAAAATATGGTAGAATTTATTGTCCAGTTTCCTCAGATAGAAGCTTTAAATGAAATCCTTAAATGAAATCCTAAGGGAACTAGAAGTCCCATTCTATATCCTGTTAAAATAAAATATACAACTAAGTTGCAAATAACACGAAGACTTAATAGTTTGCATTTCCTGTTTCTTGGCTGTATTTTAAGATGAGTTTGTAGAACTCACTGTAGGAAGCGTTACTTAACCAAGGATGGCAGAATGCTTGAAGGGACCTTAAAATTTTTCTAGTCCAGTCATTTCACTTACTGGTCCACATGACTGAAATTCAGAGGTATTCAATAGGTTAATTGAAGACAGATGGTATTAATAGCCTAATACTTTTTTTTTTAAGTCTTAGAATTGTTTTTAATCATCTTCCAACTAAAACCTGGGATTTTTCTTAATGTGATCTCTAAATTCTGCTTGAAATCTGAATTTTCAGAATTTGATGGGGAAATAACACCCATGTCGACATATCTATTTATTTTATTTTATTTTTAAATAATAATTTATTTTATTTTTTCAATGTTGCAAGATTCATTGTTTATGCCCCACACCCAGTGCTCCATGCAATTTGTACCCTCAATACCCACCACCAGGCTCACCCATCCTCTCACCCCCCTCCCTTCCAAAACCTTCCAGTTTGTTTCTCAGAGACCAAAGTCTCCATTTATTTTAAAATAAAGATACTGGAATGCCTCGGTGGCTCAGTTGGTTAAGTGTCTGCCTCCGGCTAGGGTCCTGGGATCAAGTCCCATGTCGGGCTCTCTGCTCAGTGAGGAGCCTGCTTCTCCCTCTGCCTCTGCTCCCTCTGCTTGTGCTATCTGTCTCTCTAATAAATAAATAAATAAAATCTTTAAAAAAAAAGTAAAAGTACTAATTAGTTACAGTTCAAGGATTATTAACCAGATACTTTGATTCTCTTTGCTTTTTTCATTGAACTTGGGGATTTGTTTTGTGTGTGTGTGTGTGTGTGTGTGCGCACGCATGTGTGCAGCACGTGCATGCGCCCGCGCACCCCCCCCACACACACACAGACACACACACACAAATTTGGTTCCAGGTATTTTTATAGATGCTGGAAGCCTCTGTGAATCATGTAAGAGAGTTTGAGAGTGAGGGAGGTGGTCTAAAGAGAACTTTTATGATCTTTTGCATGGTTTCCTTTGTTACTT